>VRLP01001677.1:0-117251 GCA_009660295.1 Lophius piscatorius
AAAAAAAAGAAAAACAAAGCGAAAAAAGAACAAGCCCAAAAGAAGGACACAAAAAAACAAAAACAGAACGCGTCACCCCCCCCCCCCCCCCCCCCCAAACAACCATAAGGGTACACATATGTCAACACACACATATGCATGCATGCATACAAACACATGTGCAGACAGAGGTGCAAAAACATATACACACTCTACAGCCTCAAGGGCAACCCCCTCAAAACCACAAATGCAAACATGAGATAATATTAGCTGTCTATAAAATGGCAGTTCATATTTTTGAAATACCAACAGGGGGTCATGAACTGCTGCTTAAAAGACTGGCATAGTTGTGAGCCTGGATGTTTGGCTCCAAATATACTTGGGCTCTAACTTCAGACCTGGAGAGGTGCCTGAGGGGTATTTTTGGGTCAGTGTTTACTGGTGCTTATTCAGAGGCAGAGGTGCCAAGAGGTTAATAGGATGCCCACTTTAAGAAGTTTAGATAGACTAAGTCCATGTTGTTGAATCTGTGGTTATTTTGACCCATGGGGTGCCTCGGAGAGTGGGCTTCATGGAGTAGACATGTTTGGCCCCACCTCAGAACATTGCTCCATAATAGATTAACATGAAATCACAGTATAGTGGATTATGAACAGATTATTGATTGGTTCCAGGCCAGAACAGTCAAATGATTATTTTTTGAATCTCCATATAGTCTATAACCTTATAACAAGCCATTATTTACACTTCAAAAATACAACAACGGTACAGGATTAAAATCACTTTATTGATCTCATGTGTGTTAGATCTCTTTGATCTTCCAGTAAGGGTTGCAGTGGATATCATTTTCACAATTAACCTTGGTATAAAACTTGTTCGTTGTAAACAGATTTTAGATTTCTGAAGATCTTAGATCATCATCGACACTGCGTCCACTGCAGATTGTACCTGGTAGCGCGATAACTCAAAAACTATTTTATGGATCATTTTAAAATTTTATAACCGCACAGACCTTAGTGCAAGGAAGAACTGGATTGGTTGACTGGATCATAATGTTATTCTGTATTTTGGAACATGCTCTTGCTGCTGTAACCCTGCAATTTCCCCATTGTGGGACTAATAAAGGTTTATCTTATCTCATCTTCTCTTATTTATGGGAAAGGTCGAATGTGTATTTCCAACACTAGGGGGAGCTTTATCTCAAAAAGTTATCAGGCCATCATTCTGCAACTGTTGTTCTAAATTAGTCTAGATTAGGGCTGCAACTAACGACTATTTTGATAGTCGATTAATCGTTTCAATAATTGACCGATTAATCGATTAAAAATGTTTACTTCTTGTTAAATAAAGGTTAAGTAAAAATTTAAAAATATATACAATTACTAAATGGCTTTTATTTTGCTATCAACTTTTGAATCTAGCTTTAGATTTTTTTTGGAGGCACAAGCAAACTAACACTGAAACCAAAACAGATAAATTCTTCGGCCCAAAATGTCTTTTAATAGACTTTACAGCTTTTATAACAGACTGTTAACATGGAGCTAGCTGGCTAACTAGCTCAGAGAGACGAGTCTTCATCGTCTACAGGGCCTTCGTGCCTCCGCTTCGAATGCTCCCGCATTACTCACGTGCTTCATGCCAGGACAAGTCAGCTTTGCAAATCTTACAGTTTACAACATTGTTTTTGGCCATGTTGAGGGAGAAATGCTCCCACACCTCTGATGTTTTCTGTCGCGATGGTGTTGCCATGGCGATAATGTTTACTTCCTTTGTATTCCGCAGTGTTGGAGGCAGTGTCCGATGACGTCACCAGCAAATCGACTATTAAATTCGTCGACAACTAATTTAATAATCGATTATTGTCGATCACGTCAATCGGATCATTTTCATAATTTTATACCCTGATAGACCTTAGTGCGAAGAAATACTGGTTTGATTTAGGGAAAGTTGGTTTGTGTATTTCTGACACTAGGGGGAGTTTTATCTCCTAAATTTTTCAGACCTTAATTTCTTAAGCATTGGTCCGATTAACAATTTTGAACCATATGAATTGACTCAAGGAGTTCTATCTTGTACATATCGTGTTTTACTTAAGTAGCACTGCTGTTTTCCAGACATAGCCTCTGATCGTTGGTCCAGATTTGGTCCAGGTTTGGTGCATTTGAATCGGCTCAAGGAAATCGATAATGTTTGTGTCATATTTTACTCAAATAGTACATTTTAGGCCCTTTTAGGTTTGAGAAGTTTATCTGTATTGTTTTTTGTTCAAGATTTTGAAGGGTGAAGGAAAAAATACATTTTTGAAACGGCTGGGTCAACATTTTGGTATCCTATTTTGTTTTCTGGAGGGTAAAAGCTCAGACGTAGAGTGGAGGGTCTGCCAGTATCCTCTGTGCTCCTACAAGTACAGACAGCTCATACATATTGCATTTGTTTTGGAAGACAGATACCGAGTAAAAATGCAAGTGCAGAGTTGCTGCTAAATGAGGGAAGACACTTACCTTGTTCATCCATCTACACATGCAAAGTATGTGTCCCATTCATAAGATTATACTAATAGAGCATGTCTCGGGGGACTGTGGTTGAGATTGGTCTCTCCATTCATCACTTTAATGTGAACATTCAACAAGATATTCAAATGACTTGAAGGAGTAACATGAAACAATAGAGATAGGAACATTTTGAACCGAACTAAAGAGAAACTGAAACTTATAGAGAAACAGAAACAACGAGCCATTTTTACATTGAGATCCTGCAACATCATCAAAATGGAGACTCTTCATGGAGACTGAAGACTCATGGAGACAAAATGTAGACTGTTCATCATGCACTCTTTGATAGTGCATGATGGCGCCGCGGAAGCTGCTGCGCTCTCTAGTACTTTGTCTGTTTTTGTTTATTTGTCTCGTTTACAGTCATCCCTCTGTGATCACATACTCCAGAAAGGAACTTTTAAACATCAGCCCATCGACTGGGAATACTTTTTCACAATTCCCCGAACAATTGGTTAACCTGGGTCAACTTTTAGTTGGAGGAGCAGCAGCTCTCTGTGGGACCTACCGGAGACATCGGGGGGGGATTCGAGCCGGTGCGCTCGTTAAACTGCGTCAGCGGGGATTCCGAACGGCGCCCCCCCCCCGATTCACCTTGCGAAAGTCCGCTCTCTGGAAAAATAAGATGGACGAGCTGCTGCTGCTCAATTCAACCAACTCGGACTTCTGCAGATCCGCAGCCCTGTGTTTCACTGAAACCTGGCTCAGCGAGCACATCCTGGACAACGCGCTTCACCTGCTGGGTTCCAGCTGCTCCGAGCAGACCGCGTAAAGGCGCTCTCGGGGAAGACGAAGGGGGGCAGTGTCTGCTTTTATATTAATGAAATGAAGGATCTCATAGTGCTGAAGAAATCGCGCAGTCCTCATTTACAAACTTTATTCATCAACTGCAAGCCGTTTTATTCTCCGCAGGAGTGTTCCTCCTTCATACTGGCTGGAGTTTACATCCCACCTCAGGCGTGCGTTAGTGAGGCGCTACAACACCTCGCTGACCAGATTTCTCATCTGGAGCATGAACACCCAGACTCTCTACTCTTCATTCTTGGGGACTTTAACAGAACAAACCTCAGCCACCAACTCCCAAAATATAGACAACACATCACGTGTCCCACCAGGAACACTAACCCGCTGGAGCACTGCCACACCACAATAAAGGATGCATATCGCTCTGTCCCCTGTGCAGCTCTGGGACTCTCTGATCATTGTATGGTCCATCTCATCCCGTCCTACAGGCAGAAATTAAAATCTGCTAAGCCTGTAGTCAAGACTGTCAAGAGGTGGACCCACGAAGCAAAGCTGGAGGCTTGCTTTGACAGCACTGATTGGAGTGTCTTTGAGGATGCTGCGTCAGACCTGGATGAGTTGATTGACACTGTGGCATCTTACATCAGTTTTTGCGAGGACATGTGTGTGCCAACAAAAACCTTCTGCACATACAATAACAATAAACCCTGGTTTACTGCCAAACTCAGGCAGCTTGGTCAGACCAAGGAGGAATCTTACAGGAGTGGTGATAGAGTCCTGTACAAGCAAGCCAGAAACACACTGACCAGGGAGGTCAGAGCAGCAAAGAAGTGCTACTCTGAAAAGCTGTAAAACAAGTTATCAGCCAACGACCCAGCATCGGTGTGGAGAGGCCTGCAAGAGGTCACCAACTACAGGTAACCAACATCCCCTGCTGTCGAGAGCTTTCAACTGGCTGAGGAGGTGAATAAGTTTTATTGCAGGTTCGACACGCGCTCTGAACTGTCAACACCCCCTGCCCCCATCACACCCCTCCCCACTGACCCCAAGCTTAGAACCTGTGAGACGGAGGTGAGGAAGCTGTCTCAGAGACAAAAGATCGGAAAGGCTCCAGGCCCAGACAGCGTGTCCCCCTCCTGCCTGAAAGCCTGTGCTGATCAGCTGGGCCCCATCTTCACACAGATTTTTAATAGATCACTGGAGCTGTGTGAAGTCCCCTCATGCTTCGAACACTCCACCATCATCCCGGTCCCAAAGAAATCCGCCATCACAGGATTAAATGACTACAGACCAGTCGCCCTGACGCCTGTGGTCATGAAATCCTTTGAGAGAATGGTCTTGTCCCAACTGAAGGACATCACAGGCCTCCTGCTGGACCTACCGGGCAAACAGGTCAGTGGATGATGAAGTCAACACAAGACTGAAGTTCATCCTGCAACATCCTGACTCTCCAGGGACATACGCAAGGATCCTGTATTTGGACTTCAGTTCAGCAGTCAACACAATTGTACCAGGAACACTTTGCTCCAAACTCCTACAGCTCGCTGTACCAGCCTCCACCTTTCAGTGGATAACAGACTTCCTGATGGACCGGAGACAGGAGGTGAGGCTGGGTAAAATATCATCCTCCACCAGGACAATCAGCATGGGGCCCCACAGGGCTGTGTGTTTTCACCTCTACTCCTCACTCTACACAAATGACTGCACTTCTGACGACCCCACTGTCAAACTCCTTAAGTTTGGGGACGACACAACGGTCATCGGCCTCATCCGGGATGGCGACGAGTCTGCATACAGATGGGAGGTTGAACGGCTGGCCGTCTGGTGTGGTCACAACAACCTGGAGCTGAACAAGCTCAAAACTGTAGAGATGAGAGTGGACTTCAGGAGGAACCCCCCGTCACTGCCCCCCCTCGCTGTACTGAACAGCACTGTGTCTGCTGTGGAATCCTACAGGTTCCTGGGAACTACAATCTCTCAGGACCTTAAGTGGACATCCAACACAGACAAAATCATCGAAAAGGCCCAGCAGAGGATGTACTTCCTTCGCTAGCTTAGGATGCTCAACCTGCCTCAGGTGGTGCTGATCCAGTTTTACACTGCAGTAATCCAGTCTTTTCTCTGCAAATCCATCACTGTTTGGTTTGGATCTGTTACCACACAGGACAGGATCAGACAACAACGGACAATTAGATCTGCAGAAAAAAATCATCGGATGATGGGAAAGATCACTGCAGACCCGTCATAACCCGGACACAACCTGTTTCAACTTCTCCCCTCTGGCAGGAGCTACAGAACAATGTTCGCCAAAACTACCAGACACAAGAACAGTTTCTACCCACAGGCCATCGACCTGACGAACAATCAAACCAGTGTCAGTGTTGTACAATAACCTGGATCACCTCATTACACAATAACTACCTCCAACTGTCATTACTCTGATATCTTTGTACTGTCATATATATTTATATATACATATTAATACATATATATTTAAATGTATATAGCCTGTACACAACATCATCTCCATTTGTTTATAGCTTGTATATTTGTTAATTGCCTTGTCCATTTAATTTAAAATTATTTATATTACGTTCGTACTGTGAGAGCTCAGTTAACCGGAGTCAAATTCCTTCTATGCATATACATGGCCAATAAAGCTGATTCTGATTCTGATTCTTTAAGACGCCTTTTTTTTCCTACTGAAAACATAACAGTGTCGGAACAGTGTTAAACTGGTGTGTCATATTAAATAGCAATCCAGAGCATTGCAGGCGAAAAGAGACGGTGTCAGCGTGGTGTCAGTGATTTGAAATTTTCGTATGAATTAAGTAGGGCTTTCAACCAATGGACTAACATGGGACGAAACAATAAATTACCATAACTGTTAAATGGCAGTTGATCCTGTTCTTGGCTCACAGGGTAGGAAACGGCTGGATGTTGGTGCTGTCTTAACTACACACAATTTTTGGTTGATTATATTCTACTTTGAGTGAACTGCTGGATGTTATCAACTGCTTCCACACTAATGTAACATCATTCAAACATCACATTATTTTTTTCACTTATTTTCACTTTCAAGAATATGAAAGTATTAATACTTTAAAGCGACTTATATTGTACATTGAAAATCCTTGCAACCCTACTTCCACATTTGCTTCCAATTTATGCATGATTATTAGACATCCCATAATCACCTCCCCACCAAAATTTGCAATGATGTTTAAATACTAGTCATCTAATAGTAAAAATGAAAACTCACTAAAAATCTTGAATTGATGATTACACAAATAATCTGTCATAATTTCAAATCCTTAGACAAGAAGAGCTATTAAGCACTAAAACAGTTTAAGAAATAACCATTGTACCTCTAGCCTGCTTGTTGATGTTGTTTACTCTGGGTCTATGTGGGTTAAGAAGTTCTCTGTGCTATATCTGTCTCTTCAGAACATCATCTTCCTTTCCTCCTGTCATCCTCCGCTTCTTCCCTCTGTCCTCTCGCACCTCCTCACCCTCCCCTTCTCTCCATTGTAGATTTCCACTAATTCCCATTCGACTTCTCTGTTTCCTCTTGCAGATTCAACTCTCTCCGTCTTGAATTGAAACCGATCCAGCCAGGCTCATTGTGTGAAAGGTCTGAGAAACACAAATCATGGCTGTGGCCGGATGTCCGGATTACTTCCTACGTCATCCAAATTATCAGGTAAATGCAACTTCCTCCCAGTTGAAATCCCTCATCAAATTACAGAACTTGGTGAAGTCCAACAGTGTTTATCCGCATCTAATAGACCTGGTCTGGTTATAATTTATTTTTCTGCTGATTCAAGCACTACTTAGAAAACTTGATGAAATGGACAAATTGTAAATATTACATTCAAGAATTTTCTGAGTTTTAAAATAATTTGCCCATATGCCCATTCTTGTCGACCCTCGTGTGTGGCCGCCTGTTACAGCAGCTCCTGCTCTCCTTCAGCATTTTTCTTCAAGTTACTTGTCTTTTTTTTGTTATTGTATTTATATTTGTATTTATATTTTTTGTGTGTGCTTTTGAACTAAACCCCTCGAGGCATGGAGAGAAGAGCCGCTGTTTTTGCACTGTTCTGCCTGCTTTTCTCAACTTTGTTTGTGCCCGTCTCCGGGGACTCCGTACTCAGCCACGCGCCTATTGTTTACAGTAGGGATCAGCTGTTAGCGCTACGTGCCCGAGGAGAGGCCCGAGGTTCCCCGCGAACTGAAGAGGAGTAGACGTGGGATACGCGCTGGATTACAGCGTCGTGCGTGGAGGAAACGCTACAGACCCGTCGTCCCATCCGTAGTCATGGGGAACATGAGATCTCTCCCCAATAAGATGGACGAGTAAGCAGCGCTCACGCGGCACCAGCGGACATATCGGAAGTGCAGCTTCAAGGTATTTACGGAAACATGGCTGACCACGCTAACTCCGGGTCACACGTTGGACGGCTTCATGCTGCTGAGAGCGGACAGGACAGCGGGAAGGGGCAAGAGGAAAGGAGGAGGGCTGGCAGTGTTTGTGAATGATAGATGGTGTAAATCTGGGCACATCACTATTAAAGAGCAACACTGCTGAAAAGACATTGAGCTGTTAGCCGTTGGCATGGGAACAAACTATCTACCGCGGGGGTTTTCGCATGATATAGCGCGATAGCAGCGTACATTTCCCCCTCTGCCAATGGCGACGCTGCCTGTAATGTCATCAGCTCGGTGACTAGCAGGCTGCAGGCACAGCACCCACAGGCTCTCCTCCTGATCTCTGGTGACTTCAACTATGCCCCCCCATCCTCAACACTGCCCAATTTCACCCAGTATGTCACATGCTGCATACCCCTCCCTCTCCTGGGAAGATCAGACCACAATCTGGTTCATCTCCAGCCAGTGTACAAACCCATCGTACACAGGCAACCAGCCGTGACCCGCACAGTGCGTAAATGGTCCCAAGAGACTGAAGAGGCTCTGAAGGACTTTTTTGACACAACTGTGTGGGAGGAGTTCTGTGACTCTCACGGGGAGGACATTGATAACCTTACAGACTGCATCACGGACTATATAAACTGCTGTGTGGAGAACTCCGTAGCCACCAGGACTGTACGGTGTTTCTCAAACAACAAACCCTGTATTAGTCCGGACATAAAGGTCCTCCTGAAGGAGAAGAAGAGGACCTTTAGGTCAGGAAACAGGGAGGAGCTGAAGGTTGTGCAGAAGGAACTGAGGACGAAGATCAGAGAGGGGAAGAACTCCTACAGGAAGAAGATGGAGGACCAGCTGCAACAGAACAACACCAGTGGTGTTTGGAGAGGCCTGAAAACCATCTCAGGCTTCAAGGGGCCGAACTCCCAAGCTGCAGGTGACCAACAGTGGGCAGATTACCTGAACCACGTTTTTAACCGGTTCGACCACTCATCTGCCCCCAATCCTCCAGCCCGACTCACACAGCTGGAACCCCTCTCACTACCCTCAGTGCACTGCCCCTCCCCCACCTCCTCTCCCACTACACTGAACTCCCAGCCACATCCCACTGCTCTACCTAACATCCCACCTGCTGAAGGACCTGGAGCGACTGGTCCTTGGTCATCTCCGCCCGCTGGTCAGCGTGTCAATGGACCCCCTCCAGTTCGCCTACCAGTCTAACATCGGGGTGGACGACGCCATCATCTTCCTGCTTCACCGAGCTCTTTCTCACCTGGAGAAGCCTGGAAGCACCGTGAGGATCACGTTCTTTTATTTTTCCAGTGCTTTCAACACCATCCAGCCCACGCTTCTGAGGGACAAACTGGAACTGACCGGAGTAGATAAGCACCTCGCATCCTGGATCCTGGACTACCTGACCAACCGTCCACAGTATGTGAGGACTCGGGACTATGTGTCGGAAGTGGTTGTCTGCAGTACGGGGGCCCCACAGGGAACAGTCCTGGCTCCGTTCCCCTTCACGCTCTACACTGCAGACTTCTCATACAACACACCCACGTGTTGCCTGCAGAAGTTTTTTGATGACTCTGCAATCGTCGGTCTCATCGCAGACGGGGACGACAAGGAGTACAGAGTACTGACGCAGGACTTCGTGCACTGGTGCCAGTGGAACCACCTCCAGATCAATGCGGGTAAGACCAAGGAACTGGTGGTGGACTTCCGCAGGCACATCCCCCCACCGTTGGACATCAAGGGAATGGACATTGAGATGGTCACATCGTACAAGTACCTTGGTGTTCACCTGAACAATAAACTGGACTGGACTCACAACTCCACGGCACTTTATAAAAAGGGTCAGAGCCGACTCTATCTGCTGAGGAGACTGAGGTCTTTTGGAGTGCAGGGGGCGCTCCTGAAGACCTTCTATGACTCTGTGGTGGCGTCGGCCATCTTTTATGGAGTGGTCTGCTGGGGCAGCAGCATCTCAGCTGCTGACAGGAGGAAACTGGACAAACTGATCAGGAAGGCCAGTTCGGTCCTGGGATGTCCTCTGGACTCAGTGCAGGAGGTGGGAGACAGGAGAATGATGGCCAAGCTGTCATCTCTCCGGGACAATATCTCCCACCCCATGCAGGACACCGTCTCTGCACTGGAGAGCTACTTCAGCGACAGACTCCTTCACCCCAAGTGTGTGAAGGAGCGATATCGCCGATCTTTCCTTCCTTCCCGCAGCATTTAATTGTATATAACGCTATTCTGTAACATGCTCTTGCTGCTGTAACCCTGCAATTTCCCCGTTGTGGGACTAATAAAGGTTTATCTTATCTTATCTTATCTTATCTTATAATTTACAAGAACCACCGATGCCCTTCATCGCCAATCCAAAACATCAGATTCAACATTAATACAGTTTAAATTCTACTTGTGTTCTCACAGGAAACTATGCATATATTGATGAGGGATAATTTGTGTTGTTTTTCCTTAAGCATCTTGAATCCAGATGCAGATCAGAGAGCTATGAAATGCACATTGCTGTATATCTATGTTTATCTCATAGTAACATGTGTTGGAATAAATTCAACATTGAACTAAGGCAGTCTGATAAAATACAAAACATTAAAAAAAATATTATTTTATTTTATAGGTAAAAGGGTTTTTCAATACCTTAAATGCTTCCTATAAATGGAGATTAGCTCTCACTCAGTCACTCAATCGCTGTGGTGAATTTTGACCTACTCTTCTTTGCAGAACTGCTTTATTTTAGCCACATTAGAGGGTTTGGGAGCCTAAACCCGCAGAATGATGACGTCACAATCCCCTGAATTCACATTTCCTTCAAATTGTCTCTCAATATGTATCCAAATTCTTTCCCTGTTCACTTTAGTGTCAGTAGCTGAGGTCAGTTTACAAACTCATGTACTCTTGCTTTTTAATCTTATTACAATTTCTGTTGTGTCTCTCTCGAGCAGCACAGAGCAGTAAGTATGTATGGATTATAGAGGAACAAACCTAATTTGTTACATTGACATCTCAATCGCTTTTATTAAAAATCACTACAGTTTTTGTGCTAAACCATGATCATTTTCCCAATTGAGCTGTAGAATGCAGCTTAATGAAAAATAAATGTGATAATAGCCCTGTTTAAGCCTCTCTTCACTGGTTGCCAGTTAGTTTTAGAATAGATTTGAAGATCTTATTGATTCCCTTAAAAGCCCTTCAAAGTGCTTAACTCCCAGCTACATCACTGAGCTGCTCAGTCCCTACGAGCCTGGGCACATTCTCAGATCTTTGGACAAAGCTCTGCTGACTTTTCCTGAGTCCCCCCTCAGGACTGAAGATGACCCGTTTTTCAGTTAGTTTTAACCATTGTTGGTTTGTATGTCTTATTTGTACGTCTGTTTGTTTATTGGTTTGTTAGCAAGATAAAAAACAAAAACTCTTTGGACAGATTTACCGTATTTGCCGTTTACCGCATATCCTAGAGATGCTTGGTTTTTTCCCCTCATGACATGATATTATAATAACATTCTCTTAAATATTGCGAGAGTTTTTTTGTGAGAACTCATAAATTACCGGGCAGATTTGTAAAAACGTCAACCTTGTGTTAGCCCTTTACTGTTTTAGGTCCAGACAGTGGTTTTTGAAGAGGGGAGATTTTAGTTTATTTGGTCCAGGGCCGAAGGGTCTTGCTTCAGGATAAATTCTTTTCACACTTCACTAGTGGCAGTTAACAACAGAGCGGAGACTCCACCTGGTCCTTAAAAGATGCAGCTTCTATTCAAAGACATCTATGCCCTGCTGACACATACAAGTAACTTTTTGCCAACAAAATCAGAGTAACTGCTTCCTGCTACCTTTCCTATTTAGCACTAACACTCTCTAGTCTCATTTGTCCCTCTCTTACCCTTGCTCAACAATTCACACTCTCATGCACACACAGACTCGCACACACAGACTCACACACACAGACAATATTAAAGGGGCCACACACTCCTGCGGCACTTGGGTGCTGTTGTGCCTTGGCAGAGATTTTGTGCTCTCTGAGTGCTTTCTACTTGTTTTTTGCATATCTTTTCAACATTTCAAATAAATAAACAAAATGCATGAGATTCCCAATATGTTAAACGTAAGACCAAATATATTGGGGTTTATGAGCTGTGCTCCACAAATGCTGAGCTGAGAAAAATCCTGTTCCACACAATGAACCCGAATTTAACTTGTAAACATAGAAATGAAAAGACCTCAAAGTAACTAAAATTGCAGTAATTTCAGGTGGAATAATTTGCAAAGAAATATTTCAACATTTATGAGTTGTGCTCAGGAAACAACGTGTGACAAACAGATGAACCCATTCTAATATTGTCTTCCTCATTTTGTTTGTCGCAGGAGATAATATAAACTGCCTTAACATCCCCTTCGGCATATCGAGTCATCATATATAATGTCGAAAACCAGATCAATATAAAATTGTGATTGCACAGAAGGCTTTTAATTTTTTTTTATGTTTGAGTAATTGGTGGGCTGCTGGGGCTGCAGTATACTGACGTTAATGCAAACAGTCACGTTGAAACATGCACAGACACACACTCATTCTGCTGTGTGCAAAGCATTCAGCTATAACAGATGCACTTTGACTGCTGAGAGAGAAAAGCTATCCACTATGAAATTCCGGAGTTCTGGAAGATTTCCCATGATAAGTCAGCAATAATACATCAAAACAGATTCATGTGAAGATAACATTCATGTTCGACTCAACGGATTATACGGTATTATGCCACTTTTTTTGTTATAATTATGGCCAGTGATTACATGATAAACCATGTTTGTGCAAACCAAGGTAAAGTTGATGTGGTAAAAAAGGATGGGTATTTATAGTATAAAAGCAGATTAAACCTGCCTTAGTCCAGAAATGACAGTACCTATAATGCCTTAAGATAGAAAGTTGAATAAATATACAGTAAAAACTACTTGGACCCGCATGAATAGATAAACAGGAGTGTAATATACAATAAAATCCAGCGTTAACGGCACTCAAGGAATTTCTGTAGGCCCAATATCAAATTGTATAAAAAAGCCTTGATTCTGTCAAGTCTATTAAGCCTCCTCAAATCACCATAGGATCACTAAATAAACAAGCAAAGTCCAGCTCTGGAGCATAATTCTGCTTCGAGAGATCTTGAGATAGCCAGATTGTTTTATCTGGGACTGAACATTAACAAGATTTTGTGGTGTTTCCCATAACCTACCACAGATGTTACAAGATTGAATATGTAGCTTTTGCAACATGAATGTTTTTATTGCATTTTGTGAGTAGCAATCTCTGCTACAAAGTTCGTTTCTGGGATCAGTCAACATGAACTAGCTTGCCTAGTCCATGTTGACTGATCCAAGAGACTGACGTCGGGGGCAGATCAAAATCAAATGCTTGCCTATTTTATTTGCAAATGCAGAAATTCGCACGCATCAGGTATTCTGACAATTTTCATGACATTCCGAAACCGAAGAATTTGTATGAAACATCACAATTTAGATGAACATATTGTTTATGTATGTTGTTAAAGGGATGAGTCAAAGCTGAAACTTAACTTGGTCACCATGATGTAAAATTCACACTGACATAGTTTTTAAATGTTCAAAAGAAAAGTTTCAGCAAAAGTTATTAATAATAATAATAATAATAACAATAATAATAATTAATTAATATTATTATTATAATAACAATAGTAATATTAATCATCACCATCATCATCACAGGAGAAAACCCTTTTTAATGCTGGTCAAAGACCAACTCAAATTCAGAAAAGGTCCAGTAGTAGTTGAGGATCCCAACAATGAGTTCAAGGCCATTCCATTCCTTAGATCTCAACATACAATCAAGCATCTTTGGGATGTGCTGGACAAACTTGCTGGTCCATGATACATGGAGGCTCACACTCATAACCAGGTTAGCAGCAGGACCTGAAGGTTATACTGCTAACATGTTGGTGTTAGATATCACACTACACCTTAAGAGAACTTCTGGAGCCCATCTTCAACAGGTTAGGGCATTTTTTGACAAACCTGCACAACATTGGGCAGCTGGCTATAATGTTATGCTGATGTTTGTATGACCGTACAGACGAATGAAGTGCTGGAGCAGACAGTAGCTTGATTTAATATCCATCTGATTTGTAGAAGAAATGGGATTTCCAATTGCTGTCGATGTGCATACATTCATGTGTGTTGTAACAGGACTGTCTCAGTTAGCACAGCTGCGGTCAGCCTGAATGGCTGCCAAAAGTAAGCCTTGAAGGAGATTTCCACACCTCGAAAGCCTTCTTAGAATATTCAGTTCTTGGTAAATCTGACTGGAATGGAAATTGCAGTGTCAGAGGGTTAAACTTCATGTGCTATTATGAATTCAATCTATACTAAGCGATTGCATCTTATCCAAAAATATCTCATTCAGTCAGGTTTTGATCATATCTATTTTTATTTTTTCAATACACCTTTATTTATACTGGGAGATAAAAAATTTAACAGAGACTGAAAAATTTTCAGTCTTCAGTGTCAGCCTATATTTGACATAGACCTTTGTTGTTTTCCCCTTTGTTTGATGCCCAATCTGCGAACCTATGTGTTTGTCCAGCTTTCAGTGCCTCAACCTTGTGTCTGGCCTTCCCCTGATCCATTTGAAATACTGAATCCTCAGCCCCTTCCCTCTGATTCAGAGTCCCTTTCAACTCCATCAATGTAAAAGGGCCCTTATGTATATCTTGACAAAACGTGGCCTACCTTCAGTCCTACCCCTCTTGAAGAACTTAAGCAGTAACTGTGCATATGTGTGTGCGTGTGTCTATGTGTATATGCCTGCATGTGGTTTTGTGTCTCTGTGCAAAAGAAAAAGAGTGCGTGAGACTGAGGAGCAGGATGAGAGAAACAAAGAATAAGGATAAAAGATGGACAAATAGACTTCACTTAATTAATAACCAAAGTCAGAGTTAGGCTATGGCATAGTTGAGAATAATACTAAAGGTCAGCATTTATAGGATTAAATTCTGGTTGTGTCTGTGTGTGTGTGAGTGTGTGCGTCTGTAAAGGGTGGAGGTGTGTGTGTGTGTGTGTGCCTGCGGGGGGGGGTGTTAGGTCAATTACTTCCAGACAGCCTTTCAAAACGGCATGCAAGACCAGTAAATGGTCTTAACCATGACCATCCTGTCCTGGATAAACAAACAAACACACACACACAGACACACATCCCGTGTTGTGAATAACCGTCTGACACAGCATACTGGCATCCCACTGATGTATGGGTGCTGATGATGCCATTTGTCATGTCACGCAAACAAATAGGCCAATAAGGGTTTTACTTAACTATTTTTTTATTTCGAAGAGAGGATAGTCCCATTAAGCTCCTCTTTGGATGCGGCCAAGACGGCTGGAACTGGAGACAATACAAAGATGGAACAATGCAAAGTAGTGATTGGATGCGGTGGGGTTAGTTGGTATAGAAGAGGGGTGGGGGCGCGTGCCAGTGCAGAGAAGCATACTGAAGTTGAACTTACAGTTATATCCAGTTTAGGATGATCATTCCCTTCAGTATAGACATCAGAGAGGGACACTAATGACCTTTCTTTCACTCATGGATTATATATTTCCAAACTTTCAAGCCGATCCTTTACTTTGATTCATCGGACTGGAATTTTACTTCAAGAAATCAGTGAGTCGGTCCTTTTCTAAGTTGTATTACAGTTTTTTTTTTAGAAAATTAGATTAAATAATTCAAATTATATACACAAATTTAGGTTTACACTTAAAACAAACCTAAAACTTTTATCAAATTTAAATTGGTATTTGGTTTGTGCTTACAAAATTTGTTATCTTATTTTTATTGTTTATGGTAAACCATACTCTTAAGCTGCGTATCTTTTCAGATATCCGTGCACGTGCACTTTTATGTGCCAGTAAAATACTCCTCAATTTTAAGAATTGACAAATGTTAAAGATCCTTTATTTTACTATTAATTACTCATGACATCCTTGCTTTCACCTTGGACCTGGTTGTTAAAACGAGCTGTCCAAATGAACTACAACTGGTGTTGTAGAGATCCACGATTCTATGATGGATTTCGTAATTTAATTTAGGCAAAAATTCTGGAGGCAGCCCAAACCAGTGAAAGGTGAAAGTTGTGTGAAGGAGTCCAGCTCTGTCTCGACTGGCTGTCATCACTTTAAAGGAGGAAGAATAAGCAAAAGCAACATCTTTTATTCCAGTGTCAGAGGAGATCTGCTGTGTTGTGTAGACACAGTGAGTAGCAGCATTTTTCTGGGAACAGTAGGATGTCCTAGTACATACTGTTCCCACTCCTGCTGTTAGGCCCAACACGCGCACACGTAAAAACGCACACACTCACACACACCACTAACACACATACACACATACAGACAATGAGTAACACTTAGTTGTACTGTTTAGTAATTGTCAATGCTAGTTCTCACCTATCATACAAGAATATAAAAGTTTTTTTATGCTAAATTATCAATTACAAAAACGATGAAGACAAAGGTCAAACCAGGACACTGGTTAAATATTGTCTTCAATTCTTTGTCTTCTGTGGTCTGATACACAACTGACCATAATCTCACAGTGATGTGGCTTGTAGCGAGATTATTTTGTTTATTTTTCTTATATACACAGAACAGCCATAAAATTACAACCACAGACAAGTGAACAAGGACTAGAAATGTGCTGACTAATATTTCCTAAGAGTGCCAATAATTGTGGCACACATATATTTTAGAGAAAGTTTTATGTTAAGAATGTAATTTTTCTGTTGATTATGTAACTTGAGGTAATATTTTACGAATACTGTGAATTAAAGATGATGGGTATTGACAATAAATACTTTTTACTCAAATTTTTTTCAGAGGGGCTTATAATTGTGGTGTACACTGTTTTAGGCAGCAAGTGAACATATTGTCTTCGAGTTGATGTGTTCCAAGCCGAAGAAATGTGCAAGCATAAGGATCTGAACAACTTTGACAAGGGCTCTAAATAAATAACGACAACTGGAATACAAATGGCATCACAGTGCCGTTTGATGGCAAACAAGAGGCCAACATAAAATAGGGCAACTGGTTTTAATGTTATGTCTGATAGATGTAAATGAAAAATCATGCTCTTCAAACATTTTAAGAACAACTTCTAACTAAGGGTTTGTCTTCTAGCTAGCTCCAAATAAGAAAATGTATAAAAAAAATTAAGAAATGTGAAACTTTTTAAAATAACTGAATAATAATCTACGTGCTCCCAGATCACACTTTGAAGATTGTATCAAACATACCTGAAGTTTTTTCTCCTGTCTTGAGTTGTCAGCTGTTTTTTTGTCACTTCATCACTTCATCAACTTACATCAATGTTTATTTTAATTCAATGTTTTATGTAGCACACTAAATGTATCAACGGTATTTCGTTTTTTCCCTCTGAGCCATTGCTCACCTACACAGGTTCCTTTGTATCATGTGTGTTCTCTGTTAACAACTACTCAAATGTAATTCCTCATTCTACAACCAGCACTGCTAGTAACACACACACACACACACACACACACACACACACACACACACAGCTACCTCACTTGCACTTTGCACTATGGGACAATACACTACCCAACATGTCCACAACTGCACATTTAATTTAATTTAATTGTACATAATGTTGCTCTGTTATTCTGTTATTCTGTATTCTGTAATATGCTCTTGCTGCTGTAACCCTGCAATTTCCCCATTGTGGGACTAATAAAGGTTTATCTTATCTTATCTTATCTTATTAAAGATTTTAAATTCTTCAAACCTTCATTTGAATGAATTTGTGTGACTACTTGTTCTTCATCACTTGAGTTATTACATGCTCTGCTGTGTTGGTGATAGCATGTTGTTGCACTAGTTTATTTTGACTAATTCAAAACTTATCAGTTCAACTAGAAATATTTCAGACTTGGCTGCTTTTGGATTTTAGAGATAATGATTTTATTGCAAGTTTAGTGTAGGTATCTGTAATTTTTCAGTGGGATGACAACATTTTTCTCCGTTTTTCTCACTTCTTTGTTCCTCAGCAGGACAATATAGACCGGTCCGCCAATCATAGACAAGCTGACCTCATTGGTCCAACTTTCCAGGAATCAGCCAGTCGGAGTTCTCCGAGCCATCAAGGTTGGTGTTTTACTATTGACGTGTGTGTGTGTGTGTGTGTGTGTGTGTTTTGTTTGTTTGTGTTTGGATTTGTGTTCTCTTGCTTGGATAGTAAGTTCGTCATGGCTTTGTTATTAAGTCTGCCATCACATTAAAACGTATTTTAAATACGTAGCAGCACTCGTTATATGATATTGCATACTATACATTTGAACTTGGCGTAACCTAGTTCACTAATCTGTATTTATTTTTTAAAAAAACAACCCTATTCCAAAAATAGTCAGTTATATAAGATATCAATAAATTAGACTGTACTGACAAGCCTTTGGTTTATTATAATTCTTTTTTTTTTTACTTAAATAGAGTACAGTACAAAGAAAAGCTACTTAATGTCTATAACAAATAAAATTTTCTTCTAAATATTCACTCAGTCTGACTTTGATGCCTGCAGTGCATTTCAAGATGGCACATTGTCATTTTTACCATTATGTTACATGAACTTTCCTTTTAACAACGTTCTGCAAGCGTTTGGGAAAAGAAGACTGTTATTGAAGTATGAAAGTACAATTCTGTCCCATTTTTGCTTCATATTGAACATCAGGTTTTAGCAGTGAGGTGTTTCATTTGGTGTAATGCCAATTCATAAAGTGTTACACTTCTCCTATGAGTGACAGGTCTGGACTGTTGGCAGGCCAAGAACTTGGACTTAGACGGTCCAATCTGCTGTTTTGAAACCTGGATGTAGCTTTTAGGAGTTTCAGCATTAATGGTGACTTCACAGATGTGCCAGTTATACATGCCCTGGGGACAAACATACGCATGCCATCACAGATGCTGGCTTACAAGCTGGTAACGTGTTAATGTTCCTATTCCTCCTTACCTTCCTCCTTAATTTGGTATTAACAGACTAAGGAACACTTTTCCACTTTGCGTCAGATGAGCATATGCCCAAAGAAGTTGGTGGCGTTGCCAGATGTTATTCGTTTTTCGTTTTTGAGATTTTTTCCGATTCATTGAGTATTTTCATGATATTATGCACATTAAAATTGTGCACTGGGAAACATTGGGCCTCATTCACCAACAGTTCTTACAAAGAAATTCGTTCTTAAACCGCCCTTACACAGTTTTTTTTACAAGGATTCTGACATTCACCACTTATTCCTAAGAACTTATTTGTTCTTAGGTAAGAACAGATCCACCAATCCTCACTCTTACCAACATTTGAAGGATGCAGCGTTTGGGAAAAACAATCACTTATTGTATTTTCTTCAATTATACTGTTGTATAATACAAGTTTTAAATTACAATAATATTTTTCCATCTATAATCATTTAAAATGAAAACAATTTTCATTATTTTACCTTGCATTATGGTATTTTAAAATAAATAAACGCTATACAACAGACTTGTTCAAGTTGCACAGCAAATAAATGATCGGTTGTACTTAAATAATTTAAAATAGATTTATTCAGCTTAAAAATAATCAAATATCAAACGTTTCAGTCTATCTTTTATTTTTTCATATTTTCATTAATTTCTTTAAGCGTGTCAGAGGTTGTGACCTGAGAGAAGACTGTTCCACAGACTGTTTTCAGACTGTCTGTGGAACAGTCAGTCTGCAAACAGACAGTAGGAAGGTACTGGCTGCGCTTCTGCGTTTTCGCAAGATATATATATGTTATCACTTCTTCTAATCTGACGTAGGTTTTCTCTTAGGAATGTTCTTATGGACAAATTTAAGAACATTCTTGATGAGATATTGGTGAATGAGGACCATTGTTTTTAACTGTTTTAAGATTTTACTGAAAGTGACCGGTTTCCCCTGGAAAGTATTGAAACTCTCGCCATCTTTGCTTTTGAATGATTGCACATTTTGAGGATGATCATATCATACTTTATCCCTTTTTAGCAAAATCCTATTTACCCATGTCTCTCAGGATTTTTAGAAAATTTCACAACTTTCAACTTTGTCAGTCAGTGTAACTGAAAGAGGACTTAACCAGTCATCCCATTTCTTTATTTATGAGCACCCCAACCTTTTTTGTATCATGGTTATACATGACAGAACCCAAGGTCATAAAAATTACCTTAAAATCCTCTATGGCCCCATGCCTGTGTGCGAGTGTGTGTGTGTGTGTTTGTGTGTCCCTGGTCTCAGTGCCGTGTGTGGAACAGCTTGGATCTGGGGTGAGTGGCGGGGGATAATATATATTTGGGTCTCTTCCGCTGTAAACATTTTAGCAGTTCAAAGGGTGATCTGCATAGACACAGGCCATTATAATTACGACATCTATTTAACTGTGACATACACAAACACAGACAATAGCAATCGGAGCATGAGAATTAAACACAATATTGGCTCAGCATGGGAGGTAAGGGCGGGGAGTCTGTGCAGATTCAATGAGTGAATTAGAACGCTTGGCTCTGGCATGAGAAATAAATGGAGCAGAAATTACATTGTGATTTTTTAGGATCTGTCATGATGGGAGGAACTCAGGAGAAGAGAGGCAGAGAAACGGAGATATCTTCAACACTGCAGCATTTCTTTCACTGTCCAAATAATTATTGGGCAAAATTTTGTGCATTGAATAATGCCAGACACATTGACAGGCCAAGTTGTGAGCAAAGTTTGTAGAGTTATGTCAGACCTCCTTCTCCTCTTTCATGTAATGGGGTACCTTTTTTTTTGGCCAACAGTTTTCTATTGTTAATTGCTTTACCGCATTAACATTTCGCTGTGTGTGCTGTGAATTCAGTAAGGAGACTTGTATTTTACTTGGGTAATTCCCTTTCATCTCATTTTTCCTCTGTTTCAGGGGGAAAAATTCTTCTTATTACCCAATTACATTTATTTGATCATCAATGTCAAGTTACTTTACAGATTTAAATTATTGGTACAAAATATTATCAACATTCAAGACAATAATAATATAATTAGGATTGTTATTTATAATATTTACTATTATAAATAATTATTATTATTATTAATTAAGCAACATAAAAAAACATTTTGTGTATATATAATTGGAAGAGAAATGCATTCCGGAACTATTACTGATATTCACTTAAATAGATGAGGCTACCCTGATAAATATCACATATATTTCATATAGGAGAAAAATCTCTGATGATTACTTCAATACTTTCTAAGGAGGTCCACCTTATCCAATCAGGATCAGAATCAATAAATGGTTTATTGCCCAAATAAGTTACACTTACAAAGAAAAGGAGCTAGTATATTAATGCTAAAAATGTAGCATAAAGTAGACATCTACTATTATAGAGGGATGTGTCTCAGAGGGCCGTTTTGGATGTAACAATGATGTTGTATACACATATACATGTGTACACATACACGCACATAAAAATACACATACTATACATTGAATATCCCCTTTAGCATCTGAAGGTGCTTCTAAGTGATTGGTAACACCCTGTTCATAGAAGTGGTATCTCTCCCTCAAGAATAGTAATCCCTGATTACTTTTAATCATCCAGACTCCTTTAGCGCCCTGCTTTTGGTTTTTTCTCTGCACAATGGTACTTCAGCTAAGTTCTTGGTCCACCACACCTATCTCCATCCGAACCATTTGAGAGAGATGACATGAGGTTGGTCTCCACTTGTTCTGAAATGATAATCTTAATATTACTTTTTGGGATCTCCTTTTGTAAGCAAACCACTTTCAAAATCTGTTTTATAATTCCTTTAGTTAGAGCCCAGCATTAATAATTAGATGATTACATCACTTTGAGAAGGGATTGACACGTCCGGAAAGAGCTAGTAAGTGGTCTTTGTGTGAAATACTCAGGTTTTTATAATGAACCAATTTAGAATAAGGAAGGCAGTGAGGAACCAGTGGTTTTTTAGTATCAAGAGCTTCATTATGTTCTGAGGTAACATAATGTCTGGTGACAGGAAAGTCAGTCATGACTTAAATGCAGTGCCCTAAAATCATAATCATAATCATTAACAGACGTCTCAAACTATGTTTTAGTACCTGCAAATACGTTGTAGAAATAACATCTGCAGCAAGGTAGTTCCCCCTCTTACCACACTGTAAGAGACCCACTGACAATGTCAATGTCAAATTTATATTTATTTATGTTTGTATATGTGGTATGATTTGGTGGTTTTAATGGACAGCAGCTGCTAGACAACAAATCCCATCAATGGCAGCAATGCAGTGTAGTAAGCTGATGGCTTGGGTCTGGGGTGCCTGACCAGCAATGATCTCAAGCCTAAAAATGAAGTTCCCACCTCCAGTTATTCCAGTTATGCCTTTGTAGTAGGAGAGTTACATGCCATGGACACACACATGCAAGGGGATCCACGTGCAGGCACACATACAAACACACCCTTTCACTCGCAAACAGCGAGGGGCCGCATTCCTGAAATGAATGGGGCTCTTTAACAGGGGGTTAAGGAAGGGTGGGGTGTGTTCACATTACAAGGTGATGTGAAAGAAATGTGCTGATTTGCAACACCAAAAATGTTTGTCACCTCATTATTCTGTTTGGACTATCTTTCTTTCTCTCTTCATACATGTAAGATGGATGGATGGGTGTATAGCTAGATAGATGTTTGAAGGGATGCGTTTAGTGTTAGGAAGATAAATAAGTGAATGGATAATAGTGGATGGATTGATGGATGGATTAATGTTTGGATAGATGTATGAGTAGAAAGATAATGACTGCATCGCTTGATACGATAATTCTGGTTCTTGTGACTTGTCCTTTGCTTTGTGTCAAATAAAAACCCCTGTTGATACGCACTCACTCATCCTTCTGACCTAATCTCCCCTTCACCCTTTCCCTCCTCATCTCTCTATTCAGTCCCTCCCTCACTTCTAGTGTTTCCCTCTCACCCCACTTCACCCTCTCACCCCACTTCACCCCCTCTCCACATCAGGAGCCTTGGTCCATCAGTGAGTGAGTGTGTTGTCACCCAAAGTATTGTACTCCTCAGTGCACAACCACGCTTTACAGTTTAGACTTGATCTGTCTGTACTCGCAATGACCCGTCTGAATAGAAACCCCTCTGTCGGGCTCCCACACGTATGTTTACTGTGTATATGTGTGTGCATGCGTGCGTGTGTGTGTGTGTGTGTTCATCTGGTGTTTTATATACCGCTTAAATACCCCTTTTCCACAGGATGATTGCCCATCCTCTTTGTTTTTAACTAGCAGAAATAATTAAGAATTCCATGACTACATTCCAGGGTTAAGTAGAAACATAGTCATATGGATCCACCATCAAAACAATGGTCTCAGTTTGGCCATGTCTCGGCCGTTAATGATCAGAACATTCAAAACAGCCTTTATTCAGATCCCTACCAGACTTGAGTAGCTTTACATTTGGTCCATATTGGACTCAGTGTGGCATACTGAAGACAATAGAAGAGGTTTTGGCTTCTTCTTTACCCCTTTTTAATTGGTGATAGGTTCTCAGAAGAGGAAGGAGGGGCTAAACATGTCAGAGGAATTCTTGAACTTGAGCCATGGGAGGAATTAAACTATGAGGAGAAAAGAACAATAATGCCAGTGTTACCCCACAGGGTTTGATGTTGGGCTATGACTTCCACAGAGGAGGGTATGATAGAAGAATAACTGATGAAACAAAGGTTTTTATTTGGACAATGTCAAACCCAATTGGACATTTAGTTTTAATGTATTTATAAAACATTATATTTACAATATTCCCTTGTGAAAACACAACAGGAAAGTTGTTGATAACTAATCTGAATAATTCAATAATGGTTACAACAGGTTAGTATCTCAGTCGTGAGGATCTTTTTAGTTTTATGGGATAGTAAAGGGAATTCAAGTTGGTCTGGACTCTTTTTTCAGGTAAATGAAGCAATATGACGAAGTCATGATGGACATATATAAATTAAAAGAGTAATTAGTTATTTGAGACATAAGTCTTCTTATAATTTGCAAGTGAAAATAGTTGATTTTTCCTGCAGAGCACAGAACTAAGAAAACAGGATTCAGGATAACAGCAAATCTTAAAGGATTTGCTAAACATATAGCCTAAGTTTTCTTCAACAATTGCTACCTGGTCCAAATGTCCGCAGGGTAAATCCTGTGCGTGCTTGTTTGCATGCTGTTTGTGTCATCCAGATGTGCGACTGTAATCCTTGTTTGCCTGATTAAACGTGGGAAGGTGATTGCACCTGGTGACTGGCAGCGCTGCAGATATATTTCCTTCCTGAGTGATTTTATGGGTTGAATTTCTTTGAGTGCATAGAGCTCTGCCAATCCCCTGCAGAGGCTAAACTAGGTTGTATTTACGAGAAAAATGATTCTGTTCTCACTAGTTTAAAGATGCATGTGTCACCTGGTGAAAATGAGGAATTATTAGCAGATGTTGTGTTTAGTAGTAAAAGTAATATAATTTTGCTATCTGTCAAATTTTTTGACTCATTTGCTGAACAGAAGATGTTGCTCGTGCATGAAGATAATGTTTCTCTCCCTTGTGGTACAAGTGTCTTTCCCGGTCCTTAGCCTTGCCTACAGCCTTGAATACACCCTGTGTCCTGTGGTATATAGAACTCTTTAGCTCTTCAGGCAGTCTATAAGAAGCAAGTCCAGCTTACCTGTAACTATTAATACCTGCAGATTAACCACCTCTGATTCAGAGGCACCTGTGATACAGCTACCTGACACGTTTTCAGGAAAAGCTTCTCAAAGGTGACACTTAAGTTTTAGTGGAAAACTGTAATCATCTGTGTTGGAGACAAAGCCGTGCTGCTGGAGATGGGGATGTTTGCTGACCTGTTAACCTTCGGCTGCAGCTATTGTTGTTTTTCTCTCTGGGAGTTTTTTTTATGTGTGTGTGAACCTGAAATCTAGTTTGCTTCTATTGATTCCTTGCTAGGCCGAGCCAGTACTTACGGCAACATAACATCAATCCAATTGCTGTTTTCCAGTGTCAGCTTTGTGTTGAGCGGTGGGACTATTAACCGCTTTAGAGTGGCATGATCCTCACACCACCTTGCATGATCCAGCTGTCAGCTCTCCTGCATGTTGAGATCTAGGGGAGTTACATTAGTCATGGCACAATTTACCTCTCTCAGTCCAGTAGGAAGTACTGCACAGTTAAAATGTAGTGTTTAACATTCATTCATACATCCATCTTTACTGTCTTTTTCTTGTTTTAAATTTCTTATTTTTATTTAGCCTAGCTTATTTTATATTTGCATACAGAACTCTGTTATTGTGGTAATAAAGGTAAAAGTAAATATAAAACAGCACTGAATCATAACGTTTCTCTTGTACATGATGGAAATGATTTATCCTTGGCAGTTATTTGCCAGCTGCTAAGAATATAAGGCCATTGATAAGAAGTAGACAACAATCAAACAATAACTACAATTAATTACAGTAAAACTTCTGACCGAAATGCACATTGAAACTGTTTCTGATCAGATGTTTTTTTTTCAATTACTGTAGATATCAGTGCGGCTTCAAACTAAGCTACTATATCTATCTACAAATATCTTTGTTTATTCAATGTCCTTGGAAGTAATGTACTTTCAATGTGAGGTTGTGTCCTCCAGTACTGCACAATTAGACCTTGTTTCCCCCTAGTGGTGCATAACTGTCCTGCATTACAGTTTACAGATCAGGATGTAGAGATTGGATCCTGAATACATGAGATTGATTTATTTTTCACTGTGCAGAATTTTTACTCACACAGTATGATATAGAGAGAACAACTCTATTTGCCCTCTATTTACTTTGGTGCCCAGTTTATCCAATGATAAATCTTTCATAGTGTGAAGCAATTAGGGAGAGAGTGAACATTCATCTGAGCCCCTCAAACTTTGATTTGACATGCTTGCTGGAGTCAGTTGAAAAATTCACCTCATGAATTTGAATTTGGCTAGAAGCTTACATCAGGGCTTTGAGGTTAGATCTTACCTTTTGGAGAGAATTCTACACCCTGCTCTTATAGCTTTTTAAAAATAGAATATTTGATACATGCATGGAATTTCGCCTTTGCCTTTGCTATCAACCCCCCCATGGTGACAGTTGAAAAGTGTTATGGGCAGGTTCATATACATGTACATACATTGTTTATTGATTATGTAGTCTGGCAAAACTGATTACCAATGTGTATTTATACAGTGGTGCAAAAAATAATTTTACACTCTCCTGGTTTCTAGTCCTAAATAATACCAAACTCGGCTGGAACAAAAGCCCTTGATATTCAGAGCCTGTTTGCCACCCTCTGGAACTGAAGGAAACCACTTCTGTTAACTGGAGATCAGTCTGTGACATCACTGTAGAGTCATCTTAGCTGCCTCCTGTTTGCAGAACTGCTTTAGGGAAGACATATTAGAGGGTTTTTGTGCATGAACTGTTTTTTTCAGGTCTTGCCACAGCATCTCAGTGAGAATCAGGACTAGACTATAAGCCACTCCAAACCTTGATTGTTTTTTCAGCCATTTTGAGGTGTATGACCCAGATGGGCTCGAACTTCAACTCCCAGGCTGATTACCCGACATTCTCATTCAGAGTGTCCTGTTAGAAAGCAGAATTCACATTTGTTGAATGCAGTGTTTAGTTTATGGCACATGCAACAAAACACCTCTCTCCCAGTCAAGGCTACGCCTTATGAGTCCATAGAATATTCTCCCAAAAGCAAAGAAGGAAAAGTAGTAAGGTGAGATAAGGGCAAATGTTCTTCTTCTTAGCCAAAAATAAATATGAGATGTATTGAAAGTGAAAATGTCAAAGTCCAGCAATCCTGAGGGACTTTTTTTTTCATATTTCCATCATTTCAACTGTTATAAACCAAAGCAGCAGGTTCATAGTACTTTCATTTTCCCATCATTTTTCATTATATTTAGTGTCAAGGTTTCTTTTCAGCTGGAAAAAGGCTACTTTTCTGACCTACTCTCATAAATATGTGTACATTTTGTAGTCATTACATTTCTAATACTAGTTTCTATTAATGTCACTGACTCCCTTCTGTCTGTTGTCTCTAGAGGATGATGTTGATCTGGAAGCCCTGGTGAATGATATGAACTCTTCACTGGAGAGCCTCTACTCCACTTGTAGTGGTCAGCAGACAGAGTCTACCCCACTGCTGCAAAATGGACAAGTCTCTTCCTCACAACAACACCACTACCATCATCATCACATTCACCATAACCAGCCTCGACCTGGTCAGCTAAGCCACGTCTCTCCAGAGCTATCTGCGGACTCTTCCAAAACAAATCTTCGACGGTCACAGCCCATGCACATCCTTGCTGTCAGGTAGGTGTTTCCGAAATTAATGCCCAGAGTAATGTTCAATAAAGATTTATAGATTGATGATTTCGGCAGCTGACTGTAACAGAAGTTGTGTGGCATGCAGCAGGCAATACAGGGAAGTCACCATGAGATGTCCAGACTATCAAGAAAGACAGCAAATAGAAATTTGGCTATAAACTAGCATAGTTCGCTGGGAGGATAACCTTCCAAGGAAGTAAGCCCAACCCTGAACTAACCAGCCTAAGACAAAAACCCTGAGAAAGACTTCCACATAAAGTATATGTTTACACCCTAAAGGCCATGGTTTCCCCCGAAGAAATTGTGATATAAATAGTCAAAAGAAACTGTGATTTTAAAGGGACACTAAGTATGGTTCAGGTATTCCTTGATATGTATTGAATGTAAAGTTTTCAGTAGTATCTTACTGAGGACTGAATATTAAGTGGGTCAGCAGCAAACTCATTGTAAACCATTGTCATAGATGATGCCAGCAAAAACGTCAAACATCAATGAATTTCAGCCTCCCAATAGCACGTTTCACATAGAGATTGTGCAATTGCGTCACAAAGAAGACTCTTCTCTTAGGAGCCTTTGGTTTCTTGCACTAAACAAAACAATGGTGTAACAATGCCGCACCGGCCGTCAATTTAAACAGTGATCAAGTGCTTTGCTTTTAAAAAGGGTATAAACAATGACGCTCTGCTCCATTGCTCTGTCTCCCAAACTTTAAAACATTTCCAGTACATATAATATGTTGTCAAAATGTCCCACTCCATTCTGCCTTTCTACTTCGTGTTTATACACGAAGGTAGTAACGGAGTTACTCACCTCCGTTACTACCTCCGCGGTCTCAGAAGTGCTCAGAACTCAGACACTCCATTTTAATTCCGTTGCTGTATTATTTATATAGAAAAAATGGACAAAATAAAGGCACCCCAGCTCGCCTTGAAAGGCCTGTGTAAATGGGGCTTTGCATATTTGAGTCTTAGCATATTTGAGTGTTTTTCGAATAACAATATTCTGAAGATGTCTTAAGACTCCATTCCCCTGTTTTTGTGCAAACGATAGAAAAATTGAAATGTGATTGCCAGATTAATGGATGAATATAAACAGTGATTAGTTGCCTCTGTTATTGCATTAAGATTCTTCATGAAAATAAAAGTTAAATGGACTTTCCCTCATTAAAATGAAAATGTGTGTGTTCATCAGGAGTACATGGGCAAACAGGAGCGTGGCACTAAGCTTAAAGCCAACTCTTTCCAACCTCAGATATTTGTACACATGCATAGTCACTTACATATGCAGTGATCCAACCTTTCTTTTTCTCTCCACATTGGAAAAAAGCCTCTCACTGTATGCCTCCACACCCTCATGATAATTGGGCACAACGTTTCCTGCCTGCTCCCTAAGTTTAGCCCTTGAATGACCTGTTCCTCCTTGTCACTCCCTCTTTGTGTCAAACTGCACTAGCAGGAGGAGAAAGGTAAAAACTCTCTGTTATATCAGTGCGTGGTGCAAATGTTTTGAGTAACCTCTCCTCCTCGCTCCGATTTTCGTGCGTTCAAAAGCGAGATTGCTCACAATAACACAAAGGCAATTCATGTATTCATGTTGCACACTCGCACAAGTGCTATCAGCTCTTATTATTAACTTTTTGGAGTGCATTGCAGAAACAAGGGGGGATGATCAGGTAATGGAGAATTCTGTCTTATGAGCGCTCTCATTCTCAAACACACACACACGCACACAATTTGAGGCCTTGAAGTTCTTATTATTCAAGACTGACCTCTGGATCACCCTGTTCTCAAGCTCATATGGGACGACATCAAAAGCCCTGTTCCCTTTTGAACTCACTGGGTTCTACGGAGAGGAAGAGTTTGATGGAAAAAAAGAGAAAGGTTTTTTTTTTTTTTACAGTGATTCTCTGAGCTACCTGCAGAGCTAGGATTTCACAAACTGACATGCACACATGACTGAATCCTGAAAGGCTTATGATTAGCTGTCAAATCATCATTGCTTTTTCAGACAATTAGCTTAGACTATGTTCCTGAAATAAAAGACTGCTTTAAAGTGATGTCTTGATTCAATATTGATGGGGCTAAGTATTTCAGAAACTTAGCCAGCAGGCTGCTGCTTCCTCGTTGACATATATCAGCAGCTCTCATTTCAAAGTTTTCATTTGTCAAGTACTTATTCCAGGTCACCACCTGAGACTTCAGGTCCCCTATTTGCCCGTTTCAGTATGAATTCAGAATGTTACAAAATATGTCCACAAAATTACATGTGCAATATCCTGTTTCTGTTGTCCAGAAGGTTACAGGAGGCGGAGCAGCAGCTGAGGACATCATCTCTCCCAGCTATCCCAAACCCTTTCCCAGAGCTCTGCAGTCCAGCTAGTTCCCCGGTCCTGAGTCCCGGCTCCCTGCCTCCTGGAGAGCCCTCCATTGGCAACTATGTAAGTCAAGCCCCCCACAAAACACTGCATATTATAGAGAGATTGCAGAAAGGTTGAATTTTCAGGAATTTCAGGAGAGCTACAAAACAGTTTAATTTTCCCAGCCGTGCTCCTGTGGGTCTGCGCCGTCTTGCCAAGGATACAAAACATTGTCGTTATACAAAATGGGATCCCAAGCACATTAGTTTTCCCATGGATAATAACAGTTTGGTCATCATTTGTTTTTTTCTTTTACTGTATTTGATGTGATTCAAAACACATACTATATGCGGAAATGAAAATATATGGGTGTTGTTTTTTATTTTAAATTTGCCGTGTGAATTCCTGACGTAGGGTTCTTATGACTTCAAAATCATGATTCAAATTTTAGATTAACAATATTTTTTGCCATTATGTACGGGCAGAAAAAAATGTGTTTTAAATATGGCAAAGTATTTAAGCTGGGTAATATTTGCAACTGAAAGAGTTCATATTTTTTTCTCAAAGCTTATTTCTCTGTGTCTGTGCAATCATTATTTACCTGTGATCATCAGGAAGACATGCTTTCTCTATCGGTATTTTACGCAGCCTTCATTCCATTAATACAATGTACTGCTGTGAGGTTCAAAGATGGCGCCATCGTCCTAACTGAGATCAGATGTGGTTTTAATGCACTGAGCAGATTTCAATTCTCACACATGTCTGTTACATGTTGGTCACCATATTTTTGGAGAAACCTTTTCACGATGGCATTGCATTTCTTTTTTGGCGGAGGTTCTATGAGATGTTTGACCCACAGTAGCTATGTGAGCCATATCCTTCGCAATGTAATATCCAATGTCGCCTGTTATTTTCTTTTATCTTATTGAATCATTTAAGTATTATTTGGTATTTCGTTTCCGTCAGTGACAGTTACGCTGTAGGAATTTTTCAGCGTCACCTTGTCCCTCAGTTTTTTTGAGACATGCACTTTTCATATTTAGCAGTGTGACAATTTCTCAGTTGGTCGGTGGTGCGACCTTTAGACCCTGAGATTGTTTAACTGTTTTTTGGATTCGTCCACACTCAAGCCAAAATATATGTCCAAATGACAGATAGGACATTCATTGAAGGTGTAAGCTCCTCTAACTTTGACATATTCCGCTTTTGAGTTTTCACTACATTGTTTAGACAGGGAGAAGCCATGTGACTGAACATGACGTGTTCAATTTTAGTTTGTGAGCTCAATTATTAATTGGATTAACCAACATGAGTAACATCATGTTGATTAGAAATTATAAATGTTGATATTAGATTATTTTTACATCAATTTCCCAGCCCTTATTGTACATTGAGGAATTTCCATCTCAATAAATCTGCCACAGGTTTCTCTCATCTATAGCGTGTTGATTACTCAAGCGATAGCGCTCTTGCTGTACGATGAATATGTGTGCACCAGAGAGGGCTTGTGACTTTGTTTGAAAACAAAATGAAGTGAGGAGAGCAGAGACACAGATGCTGTGTGTGTTAATGTTTATGTGTACCTGCACACATGGCTGCATTTCTGTGAGCTGACAAAGATTTAGAGTCTGCTCCGTCTATTCCTGGAAGTCCGGGTCCCTCCATCATCACTTTTAATGATAGTCACATGGTCTAGCCACTGTTGGTTACAGTAACATGCCAGGTTACAGTAATGCGAGGGCGGACTATTTCTCATAAATACTCTGTCTGTCCATGATCCTGGCCTCTTCTGGTCTTTACTCTTGCAGTACAGGATCCCCTGCTGTGTTTCCCGTGCAGTTTAACTGTGATATAACCTCTAAAACATACAACAAAAGCTCATGAGTCACTCGATGGATTGATGAACCTGTGGAAACCAGTAAATGCTTCAATAGTTTAAAGGTTGTAGATCTCCATCTATGACTTAAAGCTCTAAATATTTAATGTTATACTCAGCCTTGAAAGGTTAAATTTCACTCTAATCCTAACATGTGGGAAAGTTGTTTCTTTGTGGGAATGTTGGAGTATTGAATTACTTGCTGCGGCATAAATTCAACAGTTTGTTATAAATCCTAGTTAATACGGTAACTAGGTCAAAGATTAATCCTCCACTAAGTGGTTATGAGTATAGCATTGAAGAAATAGCTGTGACAGAACATTTTCTCTTTATAAACAAAGTAAGCATGTCTGGTTTACATTGTGAAACCCATTCAATTACACTGGGAGACCAAAATAGCATGGAAATATTGAAATTCTCTCTTAATGACTTATTAAGAATAAAAAGGTAGAGTCAATATTGAAGAAGGTTCAGTGAAATGTGGATTAGCGGCAGAGGTGAATCATTTGAGTTGTTTTGATAGTGGTGAGGTGCAGAGAGGTTTGATGGGGAAAAAAAGAAGATTAAAAAAATCACACGGTAGGGAGGTGCAGTAAAAAAAGGCAGACTTTTCTTTTCAGGTCCAATTATATTAACAAGAAAGACGAAAAGCATGGTTAAAAAACATTGCCCACACACTCACATATTGTCTTTCCAGTTTAAACTGGGCAGGTTAGAATGGAGAGTTTGCATTGTTAACATCGGCTTCAAGTATTTCTTCATCATTTTAACTTGAATATTTGTTTATTTATTTTGGCTGCTTCTGATTAGTTGTCAGCATTTTGTCCGATTTTCCCTCTACATTTCTCCCTGTCCTCTGCTTCCTGCTTCTTGGTTGACACGGGCTTCTCCTTGTTGCTCTCTTATGTGACTTCCCTTTTTTAGTTCTTCAGGGTTTATTTCAACATGGATATTTTTGTGCTATAGATGTGATATTTGTTTGGGCTGGATCAGTTAGGGCAGAGGATCTCTCATTAAGGCTTTGCCTTTTTACTTCCAATACACAGCTGAGGTCTCCTGTTGCCGTACACTTTGATTAAACAGCATACATTAAATAGATAATATAAAGACTGTAGATGATGTGAAGACTTGAAAAAACTGACGCACTCTGCTATTTAGAACTGCCATATCTGCCTTTGGTATTGATTAGACATTCACCCATGTCACATTAATCCTGTTTATTTTATTAGTTCCTGCCTAAACTTTTTCTAAAGAGCAAGAATGAATGGATTTCTGTCTCAGTACCAAAATGTGCCTGCACACTTAAGATTCACAAAAATGTCACATTTTGTTCTACTGGTGGAATTTAGAAGTCTCTTGGGTAATTCAGGGAGGACCTTGGAATAATTGTAAAATTGAAGCCATACTCGGCTTGTTTTATTTGATTTTTTTTTTTAATAAGATGTGCACTCTGCTTATATCAGGATGGGACTATTATGTATCATGAAAATTGTTCTTACTGTTTTTAATGGCTTTAAGTAACAAGATTCCTGGAAAGTGTTAAGAAGATAAAAATGATGTAAAACTGAATGCCTTCTATGCTTTCAATGCTCTAACTGTCCACACACTTGTGTAGTCTTGAGTGTGTCGTACAGCAAACCATGACACATGTTCTTAGACGCATGTGTCACTGTGTGTTGCACTCACATCTGCCTATTTTTGTGAGTTCCCTAAAGTATTTACAGCATTGGCAATATCTGTAATTGTTGATGGCAGTGGAAAGTTTGTCTCATTGCAGTTGTTCTTCAGTGCAAATTCAATTTTTCACCTCTCCACAAAAAAAAACAAGCACTCCCGCGAAGCTGTCTCATTACACACTTGTGCTTATGGAGTCCAGCTCGGGAGGCATGTGGAACAGTGCTTTATCGCAAACACGTACTCCTCTCTTCAGTGGATCAGGCCATGGAGTGGATGATTTGTTTACCGTTACTAAAGTAGGATGGTGAGCAGGTAAATTATTGCGACCGACTCACTCACCAAAATCTGTTTAGCATTATCGTCTCCACCATATGTGCTTTCTTTTGCCTCTATCCCTCTTTGGCAGTATAGCTTTGCCTATGCCTCTCCCTGCCCACCAAACCAAATCCAATGAGCCAGTTTACTAGTGAGAGGTTGTTGTTTTTTCAGGTTTACTGAATTTTCCATCCCTGGGGCGTTTCTGACAGATTCTCATACCTCTGTCCTTCTGTTCCCCCTTACATCACTCTTTGGCCTCTGTGCAGGCAGCATAAGGACGCTGCACCGGGGTGTGAGGAATCTCAGGGAAAGCAGTTTGACATGGCCATATAATTCCTAATTACCTAGCTTTCCTCTTGTCTGTGTCCATTTCTCCACTACTCTCTCAAGTATGTCATTGTAGCTATGCATTAAATAGATATGCAGTAAAGTCTATGAAGAGAAATAAGTCATAGTGTTAAAGTTATGCAGTTAGTAACTCTTTCCAGGCATTGCGGCAGAAGTATCCTGCTGTGTGTGCCCAAACATTGAAGTATTCTTCTTCTTCTTTCGGCTCTTTCTTTTAGGGGGTCGCCACAGCGGATCATCACATATTGATATTGGCATTGGTTTTACGTCGGATAACCTTCCTGACACAACCATAACCATTTATCTGGTCTTAGGCCCCAACACTAGAAGTACACTGGCTTGTGAGCCCTTTGTTGCTGGCTTCTTCATACCCAACAAAGAAATATAAACACCCTGATCAGAATGATGGCCTTTTTTTTAATTGGGTTGGTTGTATCTCTGTTGGTAGAAGGAGAAGATCAGAAGTATGTTCTCAGGCCCCTCTGCTGTCTACATGCAGCCTATTATTATTGTTATTATTATTATTCTTGTAATACAAATCGTATTTCTTCAGATTGGATATGGGCCACTGTCATATGTGATCCTAGATCGGATGCATGTGTGAAATGATCACACATGCAGTGATCATTTCACACATGTGTGATCACTGCATGTGATCACACATTCTGTTCTGATGTATTCATTAGGGGTGTAAATCACCAGTTTCATCACGATACGATATTATATTGATTCTTTGGACAACGATACGATATTTAAGATAAGATAAGATAAACCTTTATTAGTCCCACAACGGGGAAATTGCAGGGTTACAGCAGCAAACAGCACACAGATCAATATAACAGAATAAAATGCAAATATAAATATGAATTTTAATCTATACTAGGGTATTACACCATCATATAAATTATAGGTCCTGTGCTCAGTCATTTGAAAGTATTAAACTCAGAATGTTTTACATCCCGCAGAACAAGCAGTTTTAATTAAACTGATATATATATATATATATGATAAGTGAAATAGTTTATTTGTGCAATCTCGTTTAGTTTTTGATCATGGTTGCGCCGTATATGCTAACTATGTTAGCAAGTAAATGACAATTCCAAATATAATCTGTTCCCATTGGTCCGTGGGTTTTGATAGGGAGGGGGACCTGCTTATCGGAAATACCGCAGGCATGCACTGATAGTAATTTCGTAATAAAGGGGTATCTTATAAAAGGCGATTATATATTGGTATTTTAATTTTCCATCGATTTGATTGGATTGTTGTTCAACAACCGATATATTGATATGGCTTGATGTATTGTTACACCCCTAGTCTTCATACAACTTTTCTTCAAATAGACATACACTGAGCGCTGATTCAAGATTCCAGATTTGTATTTGTCAATTTTGCTATACGAAAATTGAAATGGCGTTTCTCTCTTTCCTTAAGAAATAGAAAAAAACTAATATAAGGCCAACATAAGCCAATAACAGAGGCATGGCAAAGCAAAACGAGCAGAAAGGAGAGGAGTAAAACATAAATGAGATTGCCAGCTAGTCATCACTGGGTTATGCACAGCTGACGAAGTTTTGGAAGTATTTCATCAAAATGTGATGCACACATTCACTATTAAATACCATACTGTATAGAGCTGCAGTAATCGATTATTTTAATAATTGAGTATTCTATTGCGTATTCTGGCCATTAATCGAGTAATAGAATAAGAAGTATTGTGTACTCTACTAATACATAAAACAGAAAACACGACATGTTTGTTGAATGAAAAACAATTGTTCCCCCTTTTTCAAAAAACTAAATTTTTATTGTTTGAATTACAATAATAACTGTCAACAGCTATAATAACAAATGAGATTTGTTGTTGTTGGATTTATCCTTAGAATCTGCAATGTTTTCCAGCGCTTTTCAATTTGTTCACAAAATCTGTCTATCACGGCTCCTGGTGGTTTATCTTGGACGGGATTCTGGAGTTCATAATTTCTTACTTTACCATTTATTTTTTTGAGAGTTTGTATCAAAAGAAAAATCTTTGTAATGTTCCACGTAAACCTTCCTAATGTCTCAGTTTATGGCAGTGTAAAATCCAAGGAATCACAGTTCAAACACACATTGACCAACCGGCAGAGTCACTATCACAGTCTTTTTAACCTCCCTAAATTAGAGACAGAGTGGGCATCTGTTCTCACTCAAAGATAGGTTATCCCCCTCGTTTACCTCCGTTCACCGGGAGACACCTGTCCGGTGGGTGACAAATGAGAGGAGATGGGGTGACCTGTGATAATAAGAATGATTATTAAATTTATTAAGCGCCTTGTAGAGAGTCAATCCGGTTTGCAACGAATAGTTAGCAAAACGGATTGCAACCTGCCCAGAGTTAGCAGGCTACCCGCGGGTAGTAAGCTACGATCTAGGCCACATCCCCGTTAAGTGTTGTGCCACTGAGTATCCGTTAACGTATTTATCAGACAGCCATTCATGGTTTGAGGTGTATGGGAACGTGTGCATTGGTAGGTGCGAGCGTAGCGTGCCACAACACAGTGCACTGAATTAGTCCATATTTAATCGAATCCTTGAGGCAAATCATTTTCCTCCGAATTTGCTTAAATCGATCGCATGAATCGATTTTTATTAATCCAGTTACTCAAATTATTCGAGAAATTGTTTCAGCCGTAATACTTGTATAAAACGAATGAACATCATTCAACAAAGTAAATTGAAGAACAACATGAAATTTTATTACATCAAAATAAACCTCTGAAATATAATTAAAATACTTTTAAAAAAACATAGTTCCATATACATATATTGAAAATGTACAGTGCGCAGGACACACACAGTCAATCAGTTTATAAAAAAGCCAATTTAAAAAGTGGGATTAGCTGATCTAATCACATTAGGGAGGTATCCATAGGTATCCATAGTTTTGGTGCTACAAACAGTCACCCTTGAATCTGAGTTTGGGCCTTTGTAGAGTGAACAGGTTCTGATGGGATGACCTAAGGGGCCTAAGCGGTGTAGGAGGTCAGTAGCTCAGTCATGTAGACAAGAGTTAACTCATGCAGAGTCTTACAAGCATTTACAATAATGCACAGATGAGTAAATATCAGTAGGTGCATACCTGCTAAGAATTACTACAACCATAATCTGTAACCTGGGTTTTATTGAATTCCAAACCGCATTTTTTCTTTCTTTTTTGACGTACACAGTCCCTGAAGAAATTATCACAAGCCTGCTACTCTGAAGAAAGTACTAAGAGCTTGGGCTGTGTATTCCTTGTCATGCAATGGAGAAAACCATAAGAAACCTTGAATGCAAGTCAGTTCGTTGGTATATCCATTCATTTTCTCAATCTAGGTTCTTGACAATCCGTCCCAAGTAGTGCAATAGAGAGTGCTTTCATGTGCTCACTTGGACACTGTGTTCTCATAACTGATCCGGTCGTGTTAGTGTGGGAACACTGATTTGATCGCTGGTTTGCCAGATTTTACTGGATTTACTGTACTTGGACTGGATGTCCTGCAGCCCAAGGGTATGGCAGGATCCCTACATACTGTCTCAGCCGCTTTAGTCTTTGTTTCATCATATTTATATTAGTCTGTCTGTGTCCTTGTTTCCCTCAGTGTTTATTTTTCAGTCACAAGCGTTCTTCCGTCAGCCCTCCACCCTTTTGTGTCTTTTACTCCAAACATTTAATTGAGTCCAAATTCCTGATGATCTTATGCTGGCAGGACAACTGTGCAGTGTGTCCTGTAGTAGTTTAACTCACCAGATGAATGCTTATTGACACATTACAAAGTAATAGACCTAAAATAGTTCACGGTGCCAGATGAGCAGTGGAAGCTGTGTTGGGATAAATAATGTTTGTAAATTGGCTGTTGGGACTCAGTTTCTCAAACGTAAAAGATAATACTACTCCTTCTAAGTATGACTTATTTTTACTTTTCAGGCAGGTCAAACAAAACAATTTTACCGCACATATATCCACCTCGGGTATTGCGCCTCTCTCTCAGTGATATTTAGTATTATGTGTTTTCAGATTATAGAAACTGCATTTTTAAGTAAATGCAGCTATGCGAAAGGTTTTGCTCATACCTGTTTATAGACAATTTAGATCATATACCATTGGCAACAAAGGATTCAGAAAGTATTGTGTATCAAAGCCCTTCGTTAAGGTTGTGATTCTAATCAATAGGTCAAAGAGAGAGACTCAGACGTATGAGAATGTTTCAGATAGTTTATTGTAGTACTAATCAGGTAGTGGTGGTCGGTGCGGGAAGATCGGCGGCCGAGGAGGTTGGAGATGTGAAGGATAGTTGAGTCTAGGCAGGTTGATGGGGAGGGGCAGATGGATTCTGACAGGCTGAGTTTACAGAGGATCAAAGGCACAAGATGAAGACTGGTGAGTGCTGGAAAATACACACTGGGGTATAGCAACTAACGAAGACCCGAATGCACAGACTACAACTGATGCTGGTTCAAAATGGAAACCCAAAGCGGGATTAAATACTTCAGGGCTTGTTTGCAGATGAATTTCAGGATGAGTATCAAGTGATCACACGATCAACCACACCCAGGGAAACACAAGGAGACATACACGAACAAACAGTACCACAGAGAGACAAGAGGAGCAGTGAGGAAAAACTCTTGAGGCTTTAGTATGAGGACTTCAAGTTTCCATGCATCCTCACATTCTGATAAGAAATACATTTTGTTTGGTTTTGGAGGAGCTGAATTATATTCTCAACATCATTGTCTGGATTTTCGATCCACTCAGTCGGTGAGATCAACTGCTTTGGTTAGCATCCTCTTCTGTATTTATGGGCACTGCTAGCGCTGCCATCAATGATCTCTTCACTATATGCGAAAAGATCCTTAACATTAATTTCTAGTGATACTGATGCTCATCACCACCATTTAATTAGACTATTCCCCACTTCTCCCCCTCTTTCTCTGTCTCTGCCTCACTTTGCCTCTGTTTCAGTCAGTCTAACTCAAAGTTGTGCTCCCCAATTGCTTCATACCTAACAATGACTGGAGCCAAACATGTCCAATAACTGGAGAGTCAGTCAGTTTCTGACGTAACTCTGATGGAATTTTGGCCCATTCTTCTCCTCAGAACATCTTTTGTGCATTGGGATCATTCCCATACCACGTGACACAGTTGTGCTGGAGATTCTCCGTCAGAATAATCTGGTATAGAGCAGAATTCATGTTTCTCTTAAGTAACCTGTCCTGGCCTTGAGGCAGCATAGGATCGCAACACCATTGCACTTCTTCATCCATGCTTGACAGTAGGTAAAATGTAATAATATCCCCAAGTAGTCCGGGATAGTATTTAAATGTCATCGCCGGCACGTACATGTCCGCTGAATTTTCCTTATTGTTAACTTGATAACTTAAAATCTATTTCATGGACCGTTTGCAAATTTTTTACCCACATAGACCTTAGATGGAACAATATCTTGATTGATTTTGGGGAAAGTCAGTTGTATATTTCTGACACTAGAGGGAGCTTCATTTCCAGAAGTTTTCTGCCATAATTTATCAACCGTCTCAAGATTTAGTCCAGATTTGGTGCATATGAGTTGACTTGAGGAGATTTGTGATCTACATATTAGATTTTAGTCTAATAGTTCATGTTTTACTCACAAGAGGGAGCTTTTTAACAAAAACACAGTTTTTCGGACGTAACTTCATATGTAATTTGAGGAGTTCAATCATGGCTTGTATAGCGCAGGGGATTGGAGGCCTTTCATGTCGGGAATGACAGCCTAGGCCTAGTTTAAAAGGAATGTTTTTCTTGGTTTATGCCAGAGGTGGTAGGACCCCTGTCTTCCAAACAGTCCAACCTTTGACTCAGATTAGCCATTTAAGATGTGGGTTTGTGGTGATGCAACTTATGTTATTCTAGATTTAGTTTAAAGAATTGACACAAATTAGTGTTAGATACACACAAAATTGGGGTCAAATACCTTTTTCAGTATTGTATCACAAAAAACCTTTTATGAATGCTGCTAGAATTAAAAGTCCTGTGTAGATGAATAAGTTAAAGGACAAGCTCATGATGTTATTAGCCTGCATATTAGTTTTTAAATTTAATTTGACCTGCTTTAAAGAAGTCTGGTTTGAGACAGAAAAAATGCAGGAATGACACAGACCACATGCTGTTTCGTCTTCCATCTCGGCATAGTATCAGCTGTTGAGAAGACTGATATGCTGCAGAATATGAAGGCTGCATGTCCTCACTCTAAATGTCCTCACCAGCAGCCGAGGGAAATCTGGAATGTGATACGTTGCCAAATTTTAGGAGATAAATATTTTTCAGTTATACTTTGTATGTGGTTTTCAATAGAAAATATGAGGAATAATGTTGTTGGGATAATTAGAAAGGCAATTTACAGCTTCACAAAGGAACCTACAGACCTAAGAGCGTTATTTATCTAAAAATGTAATACTAAAACACTAACTCACTGTATTTCATAATTTGGCCAAAACAAACTTGATATGGTGGCTATCTTGGCAAGGAGTGGGGTATTTGATATGAGAGCACATCATGATTCATCTGGCTTCACGTTTGTGTCCACCAATAAAGTCCAACATTCAGTCTCAAATTAGCTCCACCTTCCTGTGAGACAAATGTATGTTCCTCATGGATGAAAGTGGTAAGAGTTAAAAAAAAAAAAAAGGTATGGTATGGTGAAGGTATATACCATAAAACCAAAACAATTAGATGAAAGAAGCGTTAGAGGGTTAGATGCTGGCTGCAGTTGGATGATTATTATTTATGGGATAACAAGTGAAAAACTTTAACATTTTGAGTTTTTCTCTGAAGGATGTTATTAGAGTTTGAATCAATGCCAAGTTATATTTCAGACAGTAGAATCATTAGCTTTTGTGCATAGAGAAAGTAGTAGAAAAAGTTTTGCATAACCACTGCCTGAAGCATCCGTTGTTATTGCTGAATAGAAGTCAGGAGGATCTAAATCAGAAACACACGGTACATAAATAATGGGCATCGACCCATTCCTCCTCTTATTCTGTTAATGCTGAAGCATGGCATTCCTTGGCTGCCTCTTTCGCCAATGTTGGAACTACTCTGGGTCAAAGGCTAGATTTTTCCATTGTAAACGGAAAAGCAGAACGGAATGCTGTCAATGCCCAAACTGCTGGTCTCAATGTGTGGGAATGTCTGTGGGCGCGTGCATGAGTCTGTATTTATACATGCTTGTGTCTAATGTGTGTATGTTTGTCTTTACAAGCATGGCGTTCTTATGAGTGTGCATCTATGAGAGGCAATATGTTTGTCTGTGTGTGCGTGCGCGCGTTGGTGTTTGAGTGATCTGCTTCTCATTGTCACACTGATGTATCTGGAGGCTTCACTGTGTGGAGATTAAGGTTGACTCAGGGCCAGAAGTCTCTTCACTCACTCCTTCAGGAGCCAGCATACTTATAAACAGATCTTTAAGTGAAGAGACATACACGCACACACACACACACAGGCACTTGTTGTATTGTTTATACCTCTTGGATTGTTTATATCATTGTGATCATTTTTAACTCATGTGAAAATAAATAATGAACTCAAGCTGGATGTTAGGCAAGCTTGTGCGTGCGTGCTTCCTTGTGTGTATATTTGATGCATCTCTGCATGTTGGCCTCATTATTCCTAACATTACATCTAGATTTTGAGCCAAAGGCATATGTGCTGACACACACGCCAACGCACACGCGCACACACACACTTGCATGTCATCTGAGGCTCTCTGTGGCAGAAGTAAAGTGAGCATTTAGGCAGTACAGTACCCTTTGTCAGCATGTGTTTCCCTGCTCTCCTTCTCAAGCAGACACAGAGCAGCGAATATACACATTTCAGTGTGTATATTCTTGGTTGACTTGGTTGCTGTAGGACGAATGCTGCATGGAGATGAGACAGACAGGTTGTGGTCGAACCTGAAACATGCAATGTGTCAGCACTAAGTGGAAACATGCCTCTACCTGCCACTGCTACACACACATATACACACACCAAGATAGGCACACACAAATGGCCTGATGTCTGTAGTATTAACATCTGAGAGTAACCATCATGGAGTTTTATACTGGTTTCAAAAGGGTCCAGGTCGGCCAAAGGCCTGAGCTCCTGACCTCACAATGACCCTTCTTGCTTCTCCTTGAAAAAGCCCTTAGGGCTTTGGTTTTGTGTAATCTTCAGTCCCTCCAGGATTTGTTTTTTTTTGGGGGGCATTGTTGCAGGCTAAGTTGCCTGATTTTTGCTTTTCTAAAAAGTGGCAAACGTGTTACAACCCCTTTACATGTTTAGTTTTTTTTTTTTTTTAGAAAGAATTGCGGGAGCAAGCTTTCACACCACGTTGAAACATTTTATTTGAGAGTTTTTATTCATAAAATGTATCGTACACACATGTTAGTCAAGCAAACAGGCAAGCACACTCTATTCCACTGGTCGGCATATTTAATATAATTCACCTTGATTCTGTCAGCACCTGCAACAGCTCTGGATGCAACAGACTGTGTCACAGTGATTTGTCGCGTCTGTTGTCCACACGTTTCAGTCATGTTCAGTTTACTCCTGCTTTTGTGCAGAACATTGGGCTTGCGCGGTCTTTAGCTGTAATTTTTGTTGATAAATGTGAGACATTTGCATCTGACATCTACACCTCGCAGAATTGACAGTGTTTGGTTGGATTTGCGCAAATTGCTGTGATCGCAACCTTGCGAAATCCAGGAGGGACTGAATGTTATCTTAAAGGTCACAGTAAAGAAAGCAGTGTGCAAGATTTAAGGATGCATATATCACATATCAGGATGTAGAATGTGAAGTAAGACAAATGAAAACAAACATAAATGGCTTTTTAAACCCCTAAATGAGGGCATGGGGTCACCCAATGCCCTCAATCGAATCAGATTTCACATATGCCTTTAATGGGCCTTAAATGTGAGCATCTCATTGTGTTTTTTTCTATCATTTAATTTTGTATTTTATCAATGGTGGACAGTCACCAAGTACATTTGTTCAGGTGCTATACTTAAGTACAAATTAATGCGTACATGCACTTAACTTGATATTTACATTGTATCATACTTTATACTTCTACTCCACTTCTAATCAGAGGGGAATATTGCACTGCCTGGAGAATCAGGTGGATTGGTCTGGAGTCCACTCCACCCGGGAACTTGATAAGCTGGAACCACCTAAACCACCGGTGTCTCTGCAGCTCCAGGGTGGATTATATAGTTGGTGTGTCGGTAGCTACTACCAGTCTGCAGATACACAAAAACAAAACAACAAAAAAATTATCATTCTGATATGACGAACTACAGTAAAATCAATCTGTTATTACCGGACACATTTTTTCAAACCAGTTGGAGAATAACATCTCCATCTTTGTACAATACACAACAATCTACCACAATCTTGGGACCACTACGTGGTGTTAATGTTGTAGCTGATTGGTGTGTGTTACACTGCTGTTGAGGAATAAAGTGACGATTGATAGCGCTCAATGCGCCGCTGTCAATCCCTCATAAACGACCACATCCAGTCGCAGAAAACTAGAAAATAAACCATTTATTTGTTTCTTTCTCGTCTGATTTTATTTCATCTTAACGACTAGAAATGATAATGAAATCCTCTTTCAAGTTTCTCTAATCCCTATTTGCTATTGAAAAGGAAAAAGTCTTTTTTTTTATCAATTTTGATCTTGTCTCTAAAAATGAAAAAGTGATTACTAACCCTTACAAATGGTTAGTAATCAGTTCTCTGTTACATTTCTTTATTGAATTGAACTAAATAAATGTCTCTCCATGTGAACTTGACAGGACCACCCAAACACTGCTGATGAGGCACTTTTAGTAGTCTGTCCCTTCCTTCTGCTCCCAGAAGGCAGGTAGTGTAAGATTAGAAGCCACAACTTTCACCCAGCTAATAGGGCGAGATCCTATTACTCCTGCAGCTAATGGGAATACCTGATAGTGTTTGCTATCTCCTCTGTCACCGTCTCTGCATTTTAGATTGTCAGAGTATCAACAGCGTGCACTCATGCGTTTATCTATGCCGGTCAAACTCCTGACTGCTATGCAAACAAATATGGATTAATTGATAGATTTAGTTTGCTATATTTCACTTATATTTCACAACAAAAGGGGGCTTTTTAAAGCCCACAACATTAAAGGTTTGTTGTTTTTCTTAACTTGCATACGCATGCCCCAGTATGTGCCTAAATCCAGGTATGTACACATGTGTCCAGAATTCCGTCTATGTGTTTCACAAAGAGAGCAATGTGTCTCAATGCCTGTAGGAATTTCTTCTAGCCAAGGTTGAGCAGAGCTGCTTGATGATGTAGGTCATATAGACTGCATTTCCCACTCTCTCATTGCCCTTTCTTTCTCTCTCTCTCTCTCTCTCTCCCTCTCTCGCTCTCTCTCTCGCTCTCTCTCTCTCTCTCTCTCTCTCTCTCTCTCTCTCTTTTTTTCTCTCTCTGTCAGGGAAAGTAGGACAGCTCAGATTTCTGAGCTGCTGCTGTGAAAATTCAGAGATGGGGGGAATAAAGAACTGAGTTGATTTATGAAGTATGGATATTTCTCTGTTGTTTTTGTTATTAAACCCTTTTATCAATCTTCAAGTTTTTGTGTTTTGTCGTGTCAGACTCTTACTGTGTTATGCAGTGTTGATTTGTAAATGACCCCTGAGTCTTACAAACCAAAATGGCTCCAGAGAGAGCCTTACAAGTAATTCACATGTTTAGGGAAAACTTTTGGAGCGGGGAAAGTTGTAGTTTAATTGGAATAATCTGTAACCAAACTGCTGGATTTTACTAAATCATGGACATGGATGATGGACAGGCAACTTTTATTCAAGGTAAAAAATAAATACAGAAAAACCAGAAAACCAGAAGGAAACACGGAAATTCACACCACTGCCAAGGCCTAAATTTCAACAAGACATTATCCATCCAAATTGCTACCCCCATGGTCCTGTTAAAATAAGAAAATTCAACCATTTCTTTTTGGCTCATGCCTCACACTTCATGACACCTCAGGCTCCTCTGAATCTGGATCTAATCCCTAATCTGTCAGGTAGTTCACTCTTAGTTACTGCAACTCTCACTTATGGTCATGAAATTTCGATAGAGACGGCAACAGATCATAGATACAAGTGGCTGAAATTAGCTTCCTTCTTAGGGTGCCTCGGGCATCTAAATGGAACTGGGAGTAGAGCCTCTGTTCCTTCGTGTCAAAAGGAGGCAGTTGAGGAGCTTGAGGCATTTGATTGGGATGCCTCCAGGGCAAATCTTTTTGGAAATTTTCTGGAAACACTCATCTGGGAGGAGATCCTTGGGTGGACCAAGATCTCACTGGAGGGATTACATACTTTATGTCATCTGTCCTGGGAACACCTTGGGATCCCTCAGGACAAGTTGGACATTGTTGCATTGGAGAGGAACGTCTGGAATATCATACTTGGCTTCCTGCCATAATGACCTGACCCTGGATAAGTGGATGGATGGATGGATGGAAGCATGGATACTTTATTCCTATGTAATTGACAGAAATTAAGAAAAAGCCATTTCTCTGAGTGTTTAATAAGTACAAAAAAATCCTTGTTTCACCCATTTAGTCGAATCCACATCAAAGTTATTCCCTGTCATACGCCCACCCATCCTGCCAAGTTTCATAAAAAAACAGTTAAATGGTTTCTATTTAATCACTGATGAAAACATGATCTCCTTGGCAGAGACAATACATTTATTTTACAAACGCAGCTATAATTTTATTTGTTAGTTATAAAGTTAGTTGTAAAGTTATTTGTTGTCATAAGTAATTTTTATTGCAGCCCTCTCAGGGGAATTTAGAGACAGAGTTGCCAGTTGGGATTTGTGTCAGGAGTTAGAAGAGAAAAGAGAGAAAAGGAGAGTGAGAGAAAAAGAGAGTGAGAGAAAAGATCATCCTGATCATGGCATCTGAAAGTTCTTTGTCATTGGGGACAGTTTGTACAGTACTGTGGCACATAATGTAATTCCTTCTGCATAAAGAAATTATTGTTTATCATTGACTGTGTAAGTAGACCACTATCAACACTCATGGGACCCTGTAGATAGTTCTCCTCCATGCTGTAATCTCTCTTTCTTGCAGACACTTCAGAATCCTATTATTTGTGCTGCCTGCATTGGTAACTGAATCTGACTAGGCTCAGATCCAAAATCTTCCACACTTCAAGTCTGAGCTTGTTTTTAGACATTATTGGTGGACAGATCAGGCTCTGTGGGCTAATTATCTGCCCAACATGTGCTGTATGGTCAAATACATGGTTGCACATAAGTAGAGATGGCCTTTTACTGCATTACACTCTGCATTGTTAGTGTGCATAGCGGGTGTTCTCCTCCTACCTTTATCTCTAAATATCCATGTACACCACCCCCCACCCTCCAGACCTTCCCTTCATTTCCTTTCTTCCCTCCCTATGTACCCTTCCCTCTAAATCCCTTCCTGCCTTTTTTTTGCTTCAGTGAGCCCAGATAGGCCGTGTCTTGGGTCTTAATTTGACACAGTAATTGGATGACAAGGGGCAGTTCACTGTCTCTTCCTCATGAGTCAGCAGTGTTTTCCCGGCTAGTGCCTCCCACCACTGCTGACTATAGACATTGAGCGAGGTACAGCCAATTGTTTGAGGCCCATTCAAGTTTTTGTTTCTCTATCTCATCTTTTGGACGTCAGTTTGCAAGGGCGGCTCAGACCACACACAGCCCTGCATAACATTCAGCAGGGCTTTACAGTGGATACTTGTTTTGGGGAATATGGAGCTGGAATAGATCTTGTGAGACAAATCAATGACTACAGTTCTTTCGCATCACGAATTGGGGTTTTGTTAGACAGTTATGGCCACGTGGTGGGAAAGGAGAGGTGTTGGACTTGGCAAGTCTGAGGACCTGTTTATTGCCAGCACCTTCTAAGTTTGCATACAGGAGACAGTAAATCCTTTGATTTCATAGTTAAAAAGGAACTAAAAGATTTGGTAACCTAGATTGTCCACTCAGAACACAACTTGGAAAGTTTCCAGACAGAGAAATTAGATTGCACTTCAAGAGTGCATACCCCTCCACCAAATTGACTTCCTTTGGGGCTGTGTCCAGGAGACTTTCTAGGGCACTCTGGGGAATAATTTTCCAATCCTGTATTCCACATCAAATCATAATGTAAACCATGTCTGATAAGTGTACCACTTTTGGTGAGCCTCTCAACTTACTGTTTTATGGAGAGGACAAACAGCGACTGTAATACAAAAACACAACATTCACATACAATGTGAATCATTGAATGTGAAATTCACACTGCGGTATTTTTCTAACCCAATATAAGGTCAGTTGTGGGTATGCAGGCTAGCAGGAATCGTCAATTAAGAAAAGTATTTTTTCTACCTTTCCGCAAAATTTCCGTGAAGCACATTCAGAACAAACTGTAGCAATCACATTATATATCTCTTATATAAATGAATAACTGCCATTAACCATCATCACAATAAGTCAGTTGTGATGATTGTTTTTTTTTCATTTCCCCAGTATCTTAAAGTCACAGTGGGCTACAAGGATACTAATAATTAGATTTCACGATACAGTAATTTAATTTTTTTTGCTCCAAATATTAATTTACAATACTGCATTTCCCACGAACAAGCATAGCTGATTGATTGTTTGTTCATGCAATAACTAGGTGCTTGTTGAGGCTGTTAAGTTCAGGGTGTGTCATAAGTCTGCACTGCCTGAAGTCTCAGCTTTGGGCAGGAAAGTCCCCTTGCATATTAATCAGAAAAATCCCCTGTTACTAAGACATTCTTGGAACTGTTGACACGGTAGCTGACCTGAGGGCTCAGTTTGCATATGAATTTGTTTTGTGACTAGACATTTTCTGACAGTTTAGACTGAAGTTAAATGTTAAACGGCAATAAGCTTTTATTTTTTTCCTTTTTTTTATAATAAATATTATTTGCATGAAATTTCCTCTCCCTGGCTGTCAACCATGGTCACAATCATCCTCTTCATGGCATTTCTCATTATTAATGGACCCTGATGTGTCTGCAGTCTCGAATGCTAATAGTCAATTTGATCTGTAATCTGCTACAGCAACTCTTATCTGATGTAATGGATTGTAAATGTGTGCTTAATATCAGTGGAACTATTTATAGTCCAGGAACCAGTTCTCACAGAGTTGGATGCATGTGAGCAGCTGGGCGTTTACACACATGATTGTGTACACACTTAAGTTTCCACAAAACATGTTCACACACAGTTTATTGCAGTTTGCTTTTGTCTGTTTGCACCTGTCTGGTATCAGTGTAGCTGTGTCCTTGTGTGGCTGAGTTACATATTTGAATGTGTATATGTATGTTTGTGTGCACGTACTACTGGTATTGTATAAAACATGTACAATATAATATGTATGTGATTAGCAATGTGTGTATGTACTGTATCTCAGGACTTGGAAGTGGGCACAAATAACGTGGGTAACTATGTGTGTGTACGTATGTGTACGTGTGTGTGTGCGCGTGTGTGGTTGCCTGCAGCTCTCAGTCTCTCCCTGGCGGATTACATCATCGGCAGTTATCAGACCTGAGTCATCAGAGAGGGTGAGAGGCTGTGCTCTGCTCCTCCATCTAAATGGAGACAGGGTTAAAAGCATTAGAAGATAGAGTTATCCTTTTTCACTCTCTCATGACCTCTCTTTCAGATGTCAAACTCCTTTTTTTTAACCCATGTTGTCTATTCTTTGCTATAGGAAAACCAAGAACTAGAGTAGATCACTCACAATTTTTAACTCATCTCATCTAATTTCACATTCTTTCCCGTCACCAGGCAGCCTCAAGATTTTACGAGATAAGATTTTCCACAGCGCCTGCCCAAACTATTATACCTCTGGTCATTTGATTTGTCTGCTCGTGAAGGCGGACAATAACTCTGTAGCGTTGCGTTTGTTCAGGTTGAAGTCATGCACATTTTCTGTCTTACTAATCAGTGTCATCTGACTGTTAAGTCAATGTGCTGGTTTTTATAATTTGACAAGCTGATACTTTTCTGATGAATCATGCCGCTCCTGCATTAGTCAGTTATTATTTTTCCCAATAGCCACTAACGGTTTCTCCTGAAAACCCCCTCCAAAGCCTGCTGGTGTTTCGTATATCCACACTTTGGATGTTTTCTGTCTTTGGCTTTAGGTTCTACAATACGTTTCAGATGTTGTTTTTTTTAGCTCTTTGCTGGAGGTAAACTGAACACAAAACTGTGTGCAGAACACACAGTTTTGTGTGTTCTGCACTGTATACTTGGACAGGACAAGTCGTCAGTCTGGATGAGTCAGCAGTTTATCATAGGACCAACACTTTGAAACAGACAACCATTCATGCTCACATTTAATCCTACGAATAAAAATTAAACAAGTTTAAATAAAAACAACAATACAACAGTAAAAGTCACATTATTAATATCGATTGATTAAAAGGCTGAGGCAAACAGAAAGATTTAAAAGAACTGAGAGTTTCATCAGACCCACACTTCTCTGGGAGTCTGTTCCTGATAGGGTCGCAAAAGTATGACCAACCAGCCCAGAAAAATATCACTGTAATCACTATATTTTTATAATTTAAACTCAGATATCCTTCAGAAAATAAATTATATAAATAAAAATCTCTTATCTTTTGTTTGAAAAGAAATTAGTTGGAACCAACAGGATCTTTAATAAAACGTAGTCTCTCTTTAGAATATAAATCAAGCAAACTGTGCTTTAGTTTGAACACATCAATAGGAGGTAAAAAAAAAAAGTCAGAAATATTTTTTTGCTACTTTCCTTTAGCCATATCATCATAGTAGTGTGTATCCCTTGACTTCTCTTCAGACAAGTGTTATAATAATAAAGTGGTAATAACCATGATGGAACCAACATCTAAATATGTTATACACTGATTTTTACTTCCTTTTTGTGGGCAAGAGATAAATAATATCTGTCTCTCACTTCTCTTGCTCTCGCCACTCTGAGATGGTGGTAGTATCATGTCAAGGCCAGGCCAGGTTGTACTAGGTGTGTTGACGCCAAACCTCCAATTCGTAGAACACCAAAGAAAAACTGACAAACTCACTCTAATAATTACAGCAATGTGTTTATAAACCTGTAGAGCAACATGTGTAATGCGTGCAGCCTTGTCAGGGCTTCCCCCTCAGGCTGTCTAAGTGTGACGTAGACGAGGGTGTGTGTCTCGGTCTGTGTGAATGTTTGATTGTAGTGGTAGGGAGGGGTGGGTGGGGGAGACAGCTGTGAGGGCTAGATATGTAGTTAACAGTAGGAGGCATTCATGCTACACATTCTGTTGCAATGTGTCACCAGACAGCCATTCCATCTCTACCTCTGTCCTTCTCCTCTCTTTTCACTTCTCATGTCTCTCTGTCTCCTGTTTCTCCCCATCCCACACACACACACCCACAGACATGCTGAGATGCATGTGCAGTCATTCACGCACACTTTTTTCACTCATTCTCTCTCCCCACCCCCAGCCACAGACTCCCCCTTTGTCCCCCTAAAGTTTTCCACCACAGTAAATTAAATCATATATTTTTGCCTGCTACCAAGTTTCCCAATATTTCCTCTTTCGTTCTGTGGAAGTGTGCTTATTCCTGGATTACACCTCACCCACTCATATGCAAATACACACGTGCAGACACACGCACACACACACAAACGGTTATACTGAAAAAGTAGGGGAAATAGGTTCAAGGATGACCTTAAGCTCTTTTCCTCTCTCCCAGACAGTGTGTGCTAATACTTATGTCGGGCTAATGCTGTATAAAATATTGTTAAATTAAAAGTCAGGGTGGATTTTTGTTTCTGTGTAAAAGTCCCTAGGTTTTTTGTTTTTAAAGAAAGAATGTTGGCATAAAGCTAGCTAGCGGGGGGAGAGGAGAAGGTCAGAGCGCTGAAGTGCTGCTCCAGGTTTGTTTCATTTCACTTGCTCTGTAATGAGTCTCGATTCTGCTGCGAGAGGCGGAGAGATCAGACTGGGAAGTTCAAAGTTAAGCCACAGGGAGAGAGAAAAGGAAGAAGGAAGGTGGAAGGAAGGACAAAGATGAGAAGCAAAGAAGAAGAAACACACCACACAAGCCAACAAGCCCTCACTTGAAAACTTCTAAACTTGTTGGAGGCAAGAAAATGACAAAACTTCTACTTCTTCCTTTATCCAGGCTTCCTCTTCCTGCTCCTCCTCACTGCCCCACACCCTTCTAAGTGAACCCACTCGCTTTGAGCTCTGAAAAGTAACTGAAGCTTGCTAGAGGTTTGAAAAACTGTCTGTGCATGACTGTGTGTCTGTCGGCCTTCTGGAATATGCTTGGCTCTCTGACTGTGAGTGTGTGCGTGTGCTTCTGTATGTATGTGTGTGCGTGTGTGATCCTGTGTCTGTGTGGGAATGATTACATCAGCCTGCTGCCGCCTTATGATTGGTTGGTGAGCGTGTGGTTTGATTCAGTGTGCCTCAGAGCCCATGGCTGAGGCTGTAACCCTTTGTGAGGGAGAGAGAAGAGAGAGGGAGGGAGGAAAAGGAGGGAGGGAGAGAGAGAGAAAGAAAGATAGTTGTCAGACCCAACCGGCTCTAGACGCACTGTGTTGTACCTGCTGCCATCCGATCACTGACTGTTTCTGTGTCTCTATCCTGTGAGCTGTACAGGTACCGGCTTTAGGTCACAGTTTTATTTACACTCAGTTGGCGGCCTAGATAGACTGAAGGACCAGTCTCCAGGATATGTGACAGGTAGCACAACTGTCAACTGCTGGTGTTGAAATTTGTATTTGAAGGAGACAGTGCGGCAGAGCAGCAACATTTCTGTCTTAGGGACTGTGAGTGAGTGAATGAGTGAATGTGTGGGGAGCCAGGCTCACTCCAAAAATGCCTTCGTGTTCCCCGGACTGCTGCCTGTTGCGGGCCATGGAGGTAAGATTGCACGCTTTCAGTATCTCCTATCCTATCTGTCCTACTTGGTTGTCCTTGCCTCTCTTTGCATCCATCTCTTCTTCTTACATTTTAATATGATTTGATTTATAATTTTAGTATGGCTTCTGTCAACCGGAGGCAACAGTTGCTACGTACCATTACCATCAAGAATGGGAGAATTGATATTTTTCAAAATGTGGTCCGACTGATAATTTGAAAAGTCAAAAAAAAAGAAAAGAAAGAAAACACCAGCTGCTTTGAATGGCTGAGGCTCACTTGCTTTTTTTTTGTGCGTTTGGACGAGTAGAGCGTCATAGTCCTGGTTTGTGCAAAATGATGCTCTGAGCTGCATCTGTGCACAAGAAGAGAACAGAATTTATTTGTCATGACATTTTATGTGGAAGAGCGCATACATGACATGTGTAGGCTCAGTACAGTAGGTTGGATTCCTCTGGAGATTAACAAGTCTGGATTCCTCTGCCAGTTAAGTAGGCCGTGCCGGTATTCTCTGTAGGTCATTAGATGCGTATGTTGCATGGGTTATTTTTGAAAAGCTACCCCGCGGACAGGTAGTAGAGGATGGCTGTATTTCCATTTTTTGTTTGATCCGAAAGAAAGCTTACTGTATGTACAGTAGTGAAAGACTACCTGGATGTGAATTTATGTTTCAAACACAAATGAGATATTAGAGTGTACTATTGCTATAATATACATACATTATATTAAATAATGTAGTTCGGTGTGTGTGAATACCTGTTCGAGTTGTTACTATTGATAGAAACAATACAAAAACAGTTGTTATCGATGGTTTGACCAAGTAATCACACATCATTCAGAAGGAAGAATATTCAGGATGAACTGTATTATGGTATTATGTCTTATAACTGTCTCAAATTCATAATATATATATATATATGTATATATATATATATATATGGTCTCAACTTTAAATACTTGCTTACATTTTGAAGAGTTATAATTTGAATCATCATGCTCAGTTCACCTTAAGCTACATAACAGCGGATTTCTTTGGTGTTTACAGTCCTGTTTCGTGTTCACAGGAGCAGAGACTTGTTATACACTGCAGTATATTTGCTTCTATATTACATCAACAAGTTGCAATAAGAAATGCTTGTCTGTTATTTCTAACACCACAATTGCTATATAGTTCTGAATGTCTGTTTTTGAATTACACAGGACTGTGTGTTATAGTATACGGGGTTCTATAGGATAAATATGATGTTTGTGTTTGAAGAAAATTGCTGGCTTCACCCACCTATTAGGTTTAGCTTTCTAAAATGGTTTGTGTTAAATGACTTTATGACAATATAGTATTCCATGGAAGGTTAACAAAGAAGAATCTTAGTCAAAACGTGTTTTTTTAAATGTGTTCTTTACACTGGGCTGTCCGTAAACTTTCTCATTTTCTCTTCATAGATTGTGAAGATCTTCAGTGAAGATGGCTTGGGTAAAGTGGTGGAGATCCCAGCTGACATGACAGCCAGAGACCTATGCCAGCTCCTGGTTTATAAAAGCCATTGTGTCGACGACAACAGTTGGGCACTTGTTGAACACCACCCGCTGCTAGGACTAGGTAAGGAGCTCTACCCTGCTGGCCTGAAACAGTTTTCAAACACACATGAACTCACAACACTGCATACACTCTCTTGCCCACACAGACACTCGTGGGCTGAGATAGCAAATCAATCAATGACAGCCACAGGTGCATCCAGCTTATGCATACATGCATGTGTGCCTTCATATTTAATCAGACAGACAGTTCAGGCTTTTATTCTCATCCATGCATGTTTTAAAGCATGAGTGCATACACACACCAGCCACACAGCATACGCATGCATGGAGCCACAATGTTCCTCGATGTCATCAAGTTCAAGACGGAGCTTGAAGCAGTGTGGCGTTGTGCAGACAAAGAAGGGTTGGTTTGTTGTCATGAAAAACTGAAACTTTTTATCGAATATATTGTTATATGTTTCAAATATTAAGATTGTGTGTGAACAGAATAAAAAATTCCAATAACCAGGATTTGCATGAGAAATGGGGCAGATTTAGGAGTGTAAAATAAAAAAAATGTATCCTAATTATACAAAACTTAAAGCTAATTTAAGGTGTGTTGTCGTGCTACACCGATCAGCCATAACATTAAAACATTACCAGGTGAAGTCAGAACAATATTGATTATCTAGTTGCAGTGGGACCTGTCAGAGGGGATATATTAGGCAGCAAATGGACATAATGTCATTAAAGTTAATGTTTTGGAAGGAGGAAAAATCGACAGTGAAAGGATCTGAGTGACTTTGACAAAGACCAAATTGTGATGGCGAGATGGCTGGGTCAGAGCATCTCTTGTAGAAGTAGGTCCTGTTGGGTGCTTGTCTGAGGTGGCCAAATGAGGCTAAGGGTGGAGAAATGGTAAACTGACGACAGGTTTATGGACACCCCAGGCTCATAGATGCTTGTTTAGACTGCAGGGTAACCCATTGTTGACTAACCCTACAGTAGAACTACAGTAGCACAAATTGCGAAAAAAGTTCAAGCTGGTTCTGAATAAAAGTTGTCAGGACCCACAGTTCATTGCAGAGCTATTTTGATGGGAAAAGGGAGACCTAAACAGTATCAGATTGATGTAGGGATGATTGCTAACGTGGATTACTGCCTCAAAATGCAGTGCACATGATGTTTGAGATCATTGTTTCCTAATGTTTTTTCATGCACGCAAACAGATCTTCTGTAAATTCAGATAGATTTCTTGTCTTATTGAGGCTTCCCAATCCTCAACCAAAAGAGATGTGTGCTGAGGATAATAATACCAAGGGGTTTTTTCCTTAAATTTTCATAAATGGAAGATTACACGCAGGGCTCAGAGTGGAAGCCAGTATATTAAAAGCTAAAGGAAGTGAATGTGATAATTGAAGGCTGTGGATTAGCAGATGTAGCAATGTAACTGATTAACGCAGTAAGAAAGCCTTTGCCAACTTGTACTTCTCTCAGTGTGTAATGTTACGGTTCAATTTTATCAATCCAGTACGCTTCACCGCGTAAACTCAACTCAGAGAGGTGAGTTTAGAGGGTTATGTTTCGTGTTAAGAGTGATAGACATTAGGGTCCCCATTCTCCTGAAAATGTAAATCCTCACTCCGGGAGTCTGAGGCTGTGCTGTAGCTGGCTGTGACTAGCAGTTTTAGGCTAGAGATTCTTCTTAGATCTGAGAGCAAACATTGTTTGAGTTGTTTTTGTTAAAAGAATTACCTTATTCATCAGCGCCAAATTAAACAAGGAAAAGTCTAAACAAGGGAAACCAATATTCGAAAATTTGCTCCAGGGGTTAATGATGGAATATTAGCTTGTTGTTTTATTAGTGGAGACAGAGCGTTTTTGGTTACTGTCAGGATGATATTGTATTAAGACTGGCAGCATAACAATGAGTTTGGAAAACTGTGGCCAACTGAACGTTAGAAAACCTAACCATCTCCTGAGGAGAAGGAGATTATAAAGCACTTATGGAAGACAAGTTAAGCCTGTGCTCATGTCTGTACAGTTTAACAGATGTGGGAGAGACAGGGGTGTAGTTTTATATAGAGCAGCATGCCTGCTGGTGGGACATACTGAAAAATAGACAAGATGAAAAACATATGTAAAAAGAAAAAAATCTTCACCAAACTGACAACTTCTGTAAATATATTTTTGTCAAACTTGATTCTCACATTCACATACAGCTTGTCATCCCGCCAGCAGATTAAAATATCCTCCTTTATGAAGTACAGGTCCTGAGTTCAAACCCTCATATTTTGCCTTCCATCATGATCTAATTACATTTTGCATCAGTGTAGCCAAGTACAGTTAGTTTGGCTCCTTGTAATGACATCATTTTTGGCTCGGAGTGACACAATTCTATAATAGCCCTTCTATTCTGGTGCACCTGTAGTGCAACCGTATTATTTTCAGGTCTAGAATAACTGCTTTGCGTGTCTTGTGTTTAGGAGTTCCAGTAGAAGAGATGCAATGATTGTTCCAGTGATTTACCAGTAATCACCTGACTGCTGGTGTTTTTAGCCAGGTGCATTTATGGATTTTTGGCCATTACAAGATAAAATTAAAGAAATATCTGCACATTTGCTCATTTTCAGTTGGATTGAGTTCTAATTAGTGGTAATTGTTATATGTTTGTGTACTCTATGTTTCAGATTTGTCTGACATATCCATTACAGTCCATATTTCAACAGATGATTTACCAGACCTTTACACGAGTTCATTATATACAATGTAATTGTGTAATTGACTGTAATTGTGTTAACATTACTCGTTCATTAAATACTGAGGTTTATCTTAGATGAGCTGTCTGTTTACTAGACGGAACCACCCGAAAAACAGAAGCATTTTTATAGCAAAAATAGTTACTTGTTTGAGATGGGCAGCAAGGCCTTCTTTGCTGGTGTCGATTGTCAGAATCAGAAGAGGTATTATTTTATGGTTTAATGAAAAATCCACTTTACAAAAATCATCATCAGTCTGTTACATAATTACAATCCTACTCTCTCTTAAGTTGTGTTGTCTCCAGTTCTGCTCATATGAATTCATTTTTCCACCTTTGCTTTCTCTGGGTCAAATATCTACCCCAAGTTCTCCAATGGAATAAAGAGAGACAAGGACGTTGATTGAGATAATAACAATAATATATTAATACATTTAATTTATAATGCACTTTACATTTGGATCAAATCTCAAAGTGCTAAAGAAATCTCTTAACCATTAATATTGTGCATTTACCATGTTTGGTTTAGTCTTCCTCTTCCTCTTCTTCTTCTTATCATTGTTGTCCTTATTTATTCTTTGGCACACTGGGGCATTCTAGCTTGCTTAACCAGCTATGCAGCAACGGTTTTTTCCAGCGTCATGTGCTGCTGGAAAAAAGTATTGTATACTAAGATTTATCTGAGTTGAGTTTAGATTTTTAGATGTGCTTAACTCTTTTTCTTTCTTTTTTTTTGGCCCTGTTGCTGAAACATATGCCTGGTCATATCAAGAAACATGACCAGGCAGTCTCGACAGTCAGCACGATGTTCTTGGCAATCAAGAATGACTCTTTATTGAAACTGAAATACAACAATGTGATGTACAACTGTGTTTGTTTTTCTTTAGAATTATTTACAAAGAGAAGGATCAACTTTGTGTTCAAATGTGAATGATGTTCAGATTCAGTGATCTACCTGTGCTTAAAGAGTTTGCATGGTGGCGTGTACTTGTAGCTTGGCCTAAACGTACACTCCGTGCCTGAAATATTTGGGGAAACCTGTAGTATCCTGTTAAAATGTGCATTTTTGCTTGTTTGTTGGTCTTCCGAATAGAGTAACTGCTTTGAGTTTTATTTCCTTGGTAATGACATTAATTTGGACTGTGCTATGTCTAGTTGTAGCTTAACATCCTGCCAAATCGTCATGACGAAGTTATTCTTTGGCAGTTTAGTTGCGAGATGATTGCTACGCCCACCAAAATGCAGTACTGCCTCACAATATATAAAAGAAACAAAAATGGCTTTTCATACATCCTTAAATTAATATTTTTAACAAGAGCTGCGCAATGTATCCCATCGCAATCGCGATGCCAACCTCTGCGATTACATGATGGTAAAAGGCTGCTTTTTTATTTAAAATATACTTGTGTGAGAGAACATGATCACCTGTTCTCTGTTCGCGGGCTATTTGCTCAGTGTCTACGCTCGTAATAAAGAAATGGCCTATCAGTGTGTGTGATGCGAGGGAGTTTTGTGTGCGGTCGCGTGACTATCCGGTGATCAAACAAGGTGGGAAACCGATCAGAGCAGAATGTTCCAGAAAGCGGGATAAGTTGAGCTGTGAGTCCGTTGCTGGCAGTGTTAGTTCAAGGAAGCCTGAGTTTTCTCCGGAATACTCATCCGTTTGAGCCTAAAGCAGAGCTTTCACACAGGAAAACCGAGTCACTGACTGATTTGTGTACTACCAAATTAAGATTTAATCATGAATCTAACTGCCATCCATCAAGTTTTATTCGGATCAGGTCGCGATGCCCGCTGACATCAGAAGACCCTCTGAATAACAATTTCTGAACTCCATTTCATTATTTAATTTATTTATTGGCCCTTTTTGGAAAAGTTTTTTTTTTTTTTTATTGTTATTTATTTGATATAATAAAATATTAAGTTATTTTGAAAACCGTACTGTAAAAGTTGTTTAGTTTTGTATTTTTCTCTGCAAGTTAAACTTTGTATGTTTGTACCAAAAAGTACAAATGTTCATTGATGTGTGCATATTCCTTGATAACCACTATAACGCAGTCAATATGACTCTTTCACCAAATAGTGCTGTCCTATTTTCTACATGTTTGGCCAGTCACTCAATCTTTAAACGGCATTTTGAACTTTTTTGATAGTTTTTCACATCATGCAGAAAAAAAGTAGTGTATGCAGTCCACATGTACTTGTGCTGCAGCTAACAAGGCTTTGTGTGAAATTGTTCAAACTAGTTTGAAGTATCCCAAATCTACCATTAATCTGCCATTAAGTATACCACTGTGTTCACTCCGCAGCTGTTCCCATTAGTGAAGGAATTCTTCTTTAAAGGAAAATTTCCTTCCTCTATTTTCATATAAGACCGTGTTTATTGTGAGGAAAGATGGCAGAAACGCTTCATTTGTGTTTTTAATGGTCTTTTGGGCCAAGGAACCAGGACGTTTCCGCAAATGTTTCCCAAGCCTTGTCAAGAAATTAAGAGATTCTATCCATAATTAGAGAGGGCATTTCATTTGAAAGGGAAAAGGAAGTGTTAAGTTTTTTATTAGCAAAGTATTGAGTCATATTAAATTATTATAGCTAAGAACATCATGTCTGATGGTATCGATTTCTGACTAATGAGACTAGTGGTTGTTGGTTAGAGTAGTTTATCATCAATGTAAATTCAGGTCTAGTACACCACAGCAAACCAGAAGGATACCACTCTGTGGTGCTTAGCTAATCTGCTGGGCTCTTGCTATCTAACCCCGTGTCGCTGGCTCTCTCGAAATACCCCTTCTGAAGCAGATTCCTTCAATCTGCTTCAAGGAATACCCAACCTGTTTAAGCCCTTACCATTGAAACTGGAAACCAATCCAACCAGACGTCACACTTCATGTGTGGACCTGTGTTTGGGCGGTAGATGAGTTTTAGAGAAACCCAAACAATAGCGCGTTTGAATACAATGCATGTACAATACATGATGTAACCTTTTAGAGAAAAGTAAGCTTGAACTCTCTGGCAGGGTTAGAAAGTATTGCCAGGATGAGTAACTGTCCCAGACATGAGTGACTCATCAGACATGCAGACACGGAAAGAGAAAGAAGAGTTGTGACAGTGTTAGCTCAATCATGAAGGAGGAAAAAAAAGGCGAGCGAAATTAGATAATTTTGCGACAGAGCTATAGGGTCAGTCTACTCTCGACTTCTCCATTTCACTTTCAAAAGGAAATATCAGACTCAACCCTGGCATTATGTGATTTTAATTAAATATACTTTGGAAAAGTATTTAATTTAAGACTTGACAGCAAGGGACATGTAAGTCGCTACCAAAGATCACATTCATAGGACACAGTGGACAATGTGGAGTCACTGCCACTTTAACTCAGAAGGGGCCATGGTCTGATTGGCCACGGCTTGTTTAATGAGCAGGCGCCACTGAAACCAGACTGCTTTCTAAACAGAACTTTAGACAAGGACACTGGTCTAATGAACTGCAGGATTGTTCATTATCTCCCGAGATAAAAATATAATCATCAGTAAGTCCCTCCAACTGTACTTTGCAAACTCAAAAGACTATTACATACACTTGAACCATGATGTGTAGTTGTGACTAAGGAGGGTGCTTCTCCTGGGCGGAGTTAGTCACGCATAATATACATACTGGCCCCACTAAACTCAACACACATATCAACCGTATTACGTAGTTCAGTCAATCAATTAAGTAATTATTCCTACCGCCGAGCATTGTTTGAGTTTGTCGTCTAGGTTCCAACCTCATCTCTCCCTTTAGACATGATGACAGAGAATTTAGGTAGTGATGAGCAAACTTCTGGAACCTACACAACCCACCTGGGCTTGTGGTGGAGCAGCGATACGTAAGGGGAGCATCTGCGTTGACTGTTAGAAGGCCAACCCAGAAGTTGTTGAATATGATATACATCACCAGATTGAGAGAATGTGCTTTATGACGAAAGAGGAGAATGGGCATTTAAGGTGTCTAGCTTTATGCATCAGTGCAGCTCAATTTGTCCGCCTGATCAATCTTGCAGGGTTCCCTCCATTTGTGCCCATTTATATTTTGATTCTAATACTAATTTTATTATTAAGTGGCTTCCGTGGAAATGTTTTTTTTTAAAGTTTAAAGGGTGTTTTGTTTTTTTGTTTTTGAAGCAAACTATCTTTGAAACTATACATTCATAGTTGATGGTTTGGTACTACTTGGAAGAATGATTTTAGAATGACTCTGAGGGTCAGGGATCTTCTCCATAGCATTAGACCAAAACAATATCCACTACACTAGGCTAACCGAAGGAGCGATATGTCGTATACCGATGCATATGTTCTACCATGTTTAGGGGGATTTACGGGGATATATGATCTCCAGATGATGATTTTTTAAATGTTCTTTTTTTCAAATATATTCTACACTACATTATTGTTCCTGTGCTTCTCTCTGCCTGCCTCAGAGCGCTGTCTAGAAGACCATGAGCAGGTGGCTCAGGTGCAGGCGTCAATGAGCAGCGACAGTAGATTCCTCTTCAGGAAGAACTATGCCAAATATGAATTCTTCAGAAACCCCCTGGTAATCACTTTTTCTCACACAAAGATGTCACAATCTATCACATGTCAGGACATCTTTTCATTACATCTGTAAACTGTTAGAAAAACACACCTGTGGTAACGGCTCCTTGTTGATTTTTTGTAGCAATTCACACCTTTAATCACAGATTAATTGAAATAAACAAGATGTGACAGTCGTATTGCACACCTCCTCGTATTTAATCCGTTCAGTCTGTTTGGACATGTTCTTCAACTACGTGTCTCTTTGTTTTGTTTGCTGAGATATTATGACAGCTAACCGTACTAATGAGACTTGCCTGAAACTTCTCTTCTTTCTAAATCCCACAATTATTGACACAGTGTCTGATGTCATCTGTCTTTCTGTCTGCCTCCCCTCCGCTCCTGTCCTGCCACCAGGCATTTTTCCCGGAGCACATGGTTCCCTGGTGCCAGGAAACCAGTCGTGCGATTCCACCACCTCAACTCCTTCAGGTACTTAAAACACACAAACACACACTGACACGCACACACATTTCTTTCTGTGTCTGTCTCTCCATCTCACTCCTCTTCCTGACTTGCAGATAGCTTAGTTTACCTCAGAGTCAGCACCCGTGACATAGCGTACAATCAAGTTGACATACCTCACCTCTGACCCTGAGACAGTGTGTCTCGTCAGCGCCTGCAGTAATAACTACTGTTGATCCCCTGTTGACACCTGACTGTCTCCTCACACGCACCGCAGGCCCGACACTTGTGATGGATGGAATTAGTCTTTCAGAAATAGAACACACAGCTTTGCACCTGCCTGTCATTTGTTAGCATATTACAGTTTTCCACAAACGGTCATTTTAAAGGTTGGGTGAGAGAACATTAATTTATATAGGGATATTTTAATGAGCCTATTTCTAGCCTCCAAAAATAGAAAATTACATAATAACATGTGGTGGGCAATGCTGATTTTGTGGTGTGCTGCCACAAATTGATGTATGTATGGAGAACCCTGACAGTATAAATTTGCCCATGCGTGTCATGCTACTAATGTGGTCCACAGACCACTCATTAAACACACACTTATTTAACAAAAGTTTTTTTTTTTTTAAACTATGGGAGGGGACCAGACAAAACAATTGTTGGGATTTTGAGGATCTTTGGTCGTATGGATGGAGGGTTTTACATGTATCCATGTCTCTATGGAGTAATGCAGCAGCTAGAGACAGGACCATTGCGAAAACCATCCCTTCATCCTTTTCACTCAGAAAAAGCCTCTAACTTCCCAGCTTGCCGTAGACATTATGCTCTATACAGAGGAGTAAATTAATGCATGGGAATGAGGTGAGCCTGAGTCGTCAGGAATCCACAGGCTTATTCTAAACTCAAGATCTTTGCACTCCAAACCAAGATGGCTTCTGACCTGTGCTGCACCAGGTGTTTGCAATATTTGCCGTTATGCAACAAGTATAATGTCAACGCAAAGCCTACAAAAGGACGCTTCTTAAATGAACACTGCATGTGAATGTGTGCTCTGCAAATGTCGGAAAGTCTTCGTGCTTGAAGCCCATTGCAGCGTTTTTTCCAAAACACTGGGAAACATGAGCTTTAAATATTGTGGGGTCCTCGGGAACAGCCTTCCCTTCCAGTAACAAGCCGCAGTTTCCAAATCAGCTCTAATAACTTAACCTGCCACTTCATGTGATGTGATATCTTGTGAAACATGGAATCTCCAAATACTTCAGACACCCATAAGACAATTTATGGGTTCCAATAAGGAATGTACTCTATGTACTTTTCAATGTCTGTTCTGCATTTGACTTGGCAGCTGCATTGCGTAACACTATGATACTCATAATTTGTCATTTTTAAGTTGTTGGCTTTTCTTTTTTGAACTAGCAATTAAAGCTTTCCAACAAATCAATGCTTCAAAATTAATTAAAATTATGTATATTCTGAACGTGTTTATATTTGTGGTTATATATGTGCGTGAAGTTTGTAGGAATAGCAGTTATAGAAAATGGATGGATGGATGGATGGATGGATGGATGGATGGATGGATGGATGGATATTTGCATACTTTGCCATGATATGTTTTGACCTAAATGGAAGGGTTAGTTAATATTCTATATTAATAAAAAAGATCGACTTTCTTATGAAACTTTGACAAAACCTTGCTGAAGTGACATAATGTGACCATAATCAGATTTTTCTGAACAGATTTACACCACTTTCATACCCGCTCCCACATCAAACCCTTGTCCAATCTGTGGCGATGCCTTCTTGAAGTAATGGTCAGATCAGAATTCGTGCAGCTTTTTTTTCATCAATCAGAGCCAGTAGTGCATTATAACGAAATGACATAAGAGGATGGATGACACATCAATATTTGTCGTCTACTTCACGATCTGCTCGTGGTGCCATCTTCCCGAATGCAGAATATTCTGCATACATTCACTACCAGTGCCTTCATTTTAGTTTGAACATCAGGAGATTTCTCATACGCATAATATAAATAGAAAGATATGTTTTTTGTTGTTAGTGCAGACGACTTGAGAAAAAAAGTATGTGTGCATTCGTGCCATTTCAGAGTACATTGAGAACATGTCAGCACCTGTACGTTTACACTTCCACTTGAGTGGAAAAAGCTGGATCAATACTTCTACTTTGACCAGAGACTTTTTTTTCCTTCTTTTTAACAAGTAAAGGTCCTTGCTCCTGAGTAAACAATGTGCGTTCTCGTACCTTCTCTGAAAACAAGCATATAAATGTCAGGGTCATGTCAGCCCTCTACAGAGATTTACATCGTTAATCTTTACAGACAACAACACAATGTGATGACTGCCGTGATGTGTAAGAAAATTCAAGCATTCTTTGATAAAAAGCAATGGCTTCCCGTCTGTGATGTCTCTACAGCTTCTAGTGTGTGGTTGTGACTGTAACAAAGAGCTGAGATGCTTCAGATGTGATCCAGCATCCTCCTCTTCCGTGTTTCAGAACTTCTTATCAACCAGTAGCTGTCCAGAGATCCAGGGACACCTATTTGTGAAGGAGGTGGGCAGGAAGTCCTGGAAGAAAGTTTACATGCTCCTGCGGCGCTCAGGACTCTACTGTTCTACAAAAGGAACATCAAAGGTAGCGACAACCAGTCCTCTCATCTTCAAAGGGTGCAAACATATGTCATTGTACTTTTTATAATATTTTATTTTGTCTTGCTTTGTAATTACAGTCACTTTTCATCAGCAAATAACTTATATCCATGCCAAATTAACATTTTATAGTAAATATTCCAGGTTTAATATAATTACCTTCAAAGAGTCAGTCCTTTATTAATGTTGGACTGTAAGTGCACCTCCAGGCTCTCTCTCTGATGTTCGGACTTATTAATTATTTCTGTCGCCAGGAGCCAAGACATCTACAGTTACTAGCAGACCTCGAAGACAGCAACATCTTCACTGTCATCACGTGCAAAAAGCAGCATGGTGCACCCACAGACTACATGTTCTGTATCAAGGTGAGTCTGAGATGAAAGAGGTGAGAGGAAGCTGATTCCTCATGAAAGGTTATACGCTGAGCGATGATTGGCAACTGTGCACCTCCTTTTTTTCAGGTGAAAGGTTTCGGCCTGCATTTGAATATACACTGATAAGCCATAACATTAAAACCACCTGCCTATTTGGGGAAGGTCCCCCTTTGGCCCTCAAAACAGCCCTGCTATACACTGTCTGTTCCGACACCTTTGTATGAGAAACAGCAGTCATGTTTTCAGGGTTCTGGTTGTATCAATCACTGCCAGCAAAGCCAGAATTAAGATGAGATGCTCTGACTTAGTCGTCTAGCCATAACACATGTGGCCCATGTCAAAGCTGTTAAGACCATTTCTCAATTTCAGGACAAAATGTTCTGTCCGACCTATACCACCCACTGAGAGGGTGCCATTGACTTTTCTTGTCAATGGTTTAAACGTTACTGCTGATAGTGGATGAGATTTGTGAGAGGCTTTTCAAGTTTTTTTCCTCCTCAACTATCCATGGCTGGAGATTTAGCATTTTCTTACTTTAAAAGGAAAAACAATAATAAAATAAAACTCTATCTGAAATTTTGCAATTGATCAGCAGTTTACATAAATGCAAAACTTTGAAAGTGGTCTGCAAGCAATACAGATCAACGACAGTCAGTTATAAAACTAAATGTTCTACTAATGCTTATAAATCATGATTTACCTTCAGCGTAGTTATTCTCATCGCTTATTAGTTGGATGATATTGGTTTTCCTTGCGAGTACGATGATGATGATGAACTTTTTTCTCATTCTGAAAACTTGTTCCAACACAGCCCAATAAAAGTCGAGGGGATATGAAGGAATTGAGGATGCTGTGCGCAGAGGATGAACAGGGAAGAACTTGTTGGATGATGGCCTTCAGACTCTTCAAGGTAACTCTTGAATTTCTTTGTATAATCTTTTTTATTTCATTTAATTGTTATTCTTCTTCTTATATAGCATAGCATATATTATACATACACCATAACACAGCTACCATATCTGGCCGGCTTTCTTAAACTGGGTAAAAAGAGTTAAACATTTGGGGTTGAGTGAGACTAACTCCTTAGTAAACCTTATTCAAAATGCTCTGATTGCTAATTATGTTTCTTTTCTTTTTCTGCACAGTATGGCATTGTATTGTACCAGACCTACAAGATTCCGCAGCAAAGAAAAACCTTAATTTCACACTTTTCAGCCCCTGTGGTAAGTTAACCATCTTCATTTAAAATGTAGGCTACCTAATCAAATTTATTATTAATTGCACATTAAATATATTATTTTGGATTCAGCCAAAACGATAGGAACTTCCACCAGTAAATCTCTTTCTCCTTAAGTTGTCTGACGAGTCTCTGAGAAGCAGAATGTTTATAACTAATGTCTATCTCTCTCTTTTTTTTTTTTTTACAAAGCTGCAGCTTTTGTTGTTTCCTTTCCTGTCTGCATTTGAAATGTGACAAACGTCTGTCTCCCCCTAGCGGAGTGTTTCAGAGAACTCCCTTGTTGCAATGGATTTCTCAGGGAGGATAGGCAGGGTGATCGACAACCCTGTGGAAGCTCAGAGTGCGGCTATGGAGGAGGGACATGCATGGAGGGTGAGACACATCCTCATTTTTACGCTTACATTTTTGACAAATGCTACGAAAAACTCAAATGGCACTATTTAGTGCTTTTAAAGAGTATATAACTCTGGGAAAGGTACCAAAACATGAACTGACAAGAATTACTTATTCAGTGTGATGCAGGATCAGGTTTGCTTTCACTTAAATACCATCCCATAAATGAGTGACAATTGTTCAATACTTCACACAATTAACCGTTAATCAACTGTAAATGACACAGAATAATACCCTTCCAGAGGTGCAAGAAATCATGACCTAATCCCTGTTGTTTTGTCTTTTTGCGGCCTATCTCTCAGAAGAGGAGTCAACGAATGAACATATTAGGCTCCCACAGTCCACTACACCACTCATCACTAAGCTTAGGTAAATGCGGACTTTGACTTCTTTTAAATCATGACTTTTTTGCATGTAGATTGAAATGTTTTTTAATGTTTCCTGCAGTTATCCACATAGCTCAGTTGTGGTTCCATGGTAGGATATCCAGAGAAGACTCACATCGCATCATCCACCAGCAGGGACAAGTAGATGGGTAAGGAAGCTGGAGCAATTTTCTAAACCACATACATCAAATTGAAGTCATTGGATATTTTTTCTCTAAGCAACATTTCCCCCCTCATGTTTTATAGGTTGTTTCTGCTGAGAGTCAGTCAGAGTAATCCCAAGGCATTTGTGCTCACATTGTGCCATCACCAGAAAATCAAACATTTCCAGATACTACCGGTATGTATTTCTTGTTGTGTAGAGACTAATTTTAATAAATTAGATTTTTTTTGTCTTTTATTAAGCATCTGACCCGGAGTTGTGATGAAAAGGTCTTGGCTGATGTTTGGCCACATAAAGGAAGCACCGACTCGGTATCCTGATAGAGTAGAGCATGTAAAGTGTGTGCATATCATCAAAATAAAGAAAAGAAATGCTTAAAATACCCCCATCCCCCAAAGAAATGGTAGAATGGACCAGGTTGGTGCCACATTATAGAAGGCTTAATAAGATAGTGAGCATTGAGAATATAAGAGAATATATTATTTAAGTTTTTTTATAGACATGCCAAATTGTACATATGGGATTACCCTTGTCTGTCTGGGGAATAGGCCTGCAACGAATAATCGAAGTAATCAACAATAATAATAATGATAATAATAATAATAAACAGTCTGTTATAAAAGCAGTAAAGTATATTTAAAGACATTTTGGAAAGAAGAATAGATCTTTATTGTTTTAATGTTAGTTTGCATCTGCCTAAGACAACCAAAGCTAGATCTTAAAGCTGATAGCAAAATAAGAGCCATTTAGTAATTGTGTATTTATTCTTATTTTTACTATAAAATTATCCTACGAATCGTTGATTATTGAAACGATTATTGAAACTATCAAAACAGTCGTTAGTTGCAACCCTACTTGGGAATAGTCTATTCACGCCTCCTGAAAAATCCTCACATTCGGATACGGTGTATCCACCTCCCGGTGTATCCACCTCCCCTCAGAAACCACTGGACAGAATTTAATGAACTTTCACTTGCTTGAAACCAGGGCATCTCTAGACCTTGGGCCTTTAAAAAAAAATGTTAAGAAAAAAAATCCTGTGCTTTTGTTTTGAAGGAGGTCATTGAATTTTTATACAGCTGAGTTCCGTCTATTCACACTCCTCAGCGGTAGGTGGCAGTAATGCCGTGTTATGCTAATGGACTCCCGCCATTTCACAGCATAGAAGAAAATCCATGTATGATTGCTTCCCATATGCTAATTGAGCATGGCGAAACGCAAGTACAACACCGAATACATGAGATATGGATTTTCATACATGTTTTTTCGTTATTTACGTACTGATAAGGTAATCAGAACATTTTTAAATTTCACTTTACTTTACTTGAATCTCTTTGAATTGCACTTTTTGTTTGATTTATTTTGAGATGTGGATAAAAACCCGGTTACTGAAGCAATTGTTTTTTTTCCATAGTGCAATGTTGGTTGTCATAGATTCAGTGAGTGAGTATTCTCACCTAAAGCTACAAAATTTGAGTCTTTTTGAAAATAATTCTCAATAGTTGCACTTTTTTATTTCATGTATTTTGCATGAAAACACCAACTGAGTCTGTTAAAAATGTCTGTTACTGAAATGTTCTGATTTTTATGATGGCCTTAGGATTAATGCTTTAATAAGTGACTGAACAGTTTTAATTAGATTTTGAAATTTTGTGTCCGTAAGATGCACTTTTGATTTTAATTAAAATGCAGCTAATTGAGTTTGAAAGGGAATATTTCCCTCTCTAGCATCGCCACCTGCTGGTCGTTTTGGTTTATCATTAAACCTGTTTTTTTGTGTTGGCATACTTTGATATTCTCTACTATCTCAGGTTCAATCTGCCCGTCTTTTCATTAAATGAATTTGAGAAGGTGAAAATTTTCCTCCATTTGGGTCGCGGCTTGTCATTAAGGGGTGATGGTGGGTCCCGAAGCCAGACCAGTTAAGAACCAGCGCTCTAGAATGCAGAAAATTAAAGTTTGTAGTTTGCAAACTGGTCAGTAGGCAGATAAATACATATCATTTGTTGCCAAGAAGCCCAATATGAAAAATAATTCTTGTATGTCTTTAAAAGAAAGAAATGCTAATCATCTCTTCTTTTCACTCTCCATGTCTTTTGTCCCTGCTCTCTACTGTTGACCACTGCAGTGTGAAGAGGACGGCCAAGCATTCTTCAGCCTTGATGAGGGCGCCACAAAATTCACTGACCTTATTCAGCTGGTGGAGTTCTACCAGCTCAACAAAGGAGTGCTACCTTGTAAACTCAAACACCCCTGCACCGTCGTAGCCTTATGACACCTTCGGATCATCTCACCCCATGACACCCTTTTTGTTTGACCTGACTGCCTAAAACTAACAAAACAACAACAACCATTCTGTTGGATGGTCCTTTTTGTTGTTATCTCTCTAAGAAGCTGGTGAATTGACTAATGTGTGGCTCTTGACCTTTTATATTGTCACGAGTCTGACGCGGCTGACTTGTTGGATTCCTTTCAGTTTGCATGCATTTTGGAGGAGATGGATTCACGACTTGCTCATGAGGTTCCACAGTCAAGATGAGAGAAGATAAAGGATATGAACACTGCCATTTGAGTGAATGCTGTTGCAGACTTTCCACAATTTTGCTACCCGTAGATATGAATAAGCTTGGACACGTTGACCTTCAAGCTTCTATACACGGCTTGAGTGTAGAATTTATTTCCCTTCAACTGGACAATCAGTAGGTTATTACAATTCATGTGGACCACTCTGCTCACTGAGAACAAACAGAAGTCTCACTCACTCCTCATCACACGTCCTAAGAGAATAAACTAAAGATCGTTAGTTGATAGCCTCTATGTCTGGCACTCATCAAACTGGAAATGGCCTTCGACGGTGCTTGACTTTGCCACTGTTGCATTAGTTAACTGTGAGATGGTGCTGATATGGACATGTCAAAATTCAACCTGGATGAAATTCAGAAAGAGTGCTGCTTTTGAATCCTTTTTGGGTTTGGAAATGTATGTGGGTCCCACCTGGAGAAAATGGCCTAAAAAAAAAATCCCCTTTCAACATCTGTTGAAGCAGTCCTTGGTTATTTGCTTATGTCTGACCACACAGGATTCCGTTATGTATTGTTGTCAATTTTTGCCTGCATTCTGATTGGTTGTGAATCTTCCTCTTTCACTGCAACTTTATGAGTCACATAAGCTACAATAACGCGCCTCCGTGCATTTTAAGATTATTTCAAGTATGACCCATGCAACTTTAAAAAAAACAAACACTAATCATAAATATGGCTAGGAACATGAAATAAAGTGATTTAATATGATAGTAGAGTCTGCATTCCATTCTCTACAATGCAGCCCTCGACAAGGCTTATTTATCTTGTCTCGACCTCCACCTCGTCTCGTTGGCCTCTCTTTTGCCTGCTGTTGGATTAAGTAAAAGAAAAACGTAGTAGTTGTTGAAAATACACATTTGGATTATTTGAACCCTCCATTGAAATGACTGAGCTGCGTCTGCTAGTCTTTGATGGATCTCCTGTAATAAGATTTAGTGAAAGAAAGGTTTCAGTACAACATCGCTACAAAATCTGGGTCTGAAACTTTTTCTGCACTTTTTGATGATATCTGGCAGAACGTAATCAATTGGATCACAAATGAATATTCATATTCTGTCCAAACAATCAGTAGATAAGTTCCCATAGTTATAGCAAATTCAGTTTATAGCAGGTTTTTGAAATGTCAACACAAACAGCGGGTCTTTTTTTATTCAATATATGCCTGGAATTTCTAAAAACTCACATTTGGAGTTTGAGTTTTTAAGTCCTAGTTTTGACGGCAGGTGTGGGCAGGTCTCCAGACATCGATGAGATATAAGTGAGGCGACACGAACCGCTCTGAATTCTTGACTTTTAGGTTGTCTTAAAGCATACTGAACATCTGAGATACAGAATGGTTGCACCGTTTTGACACTCGTGTATGGTGAGCGGTATTATCTACGATTGCAATGACTTAATCGTTTGTTTAAGTATTGTTGCATCAACGTTTATTTATTTATCTGGATGGGACTGATTACTTGAAAATTTGACATTTCTTTTTCTTGGCGCTGTTCGTACTCTCGTCACTATGAAAAGATATACTGATGTGATTTCTTATCCTAATTAATATTATAATTGTAATGACATAGTATCTATTGTTTTGGTTTTTTTACGTTTAGTTCTGTTTTTTTTTTTTAGCTTCATTCAAATCAAAAACATTTTTTCATCATTAATTCATGTTAAGAATTAATGTTTTTAAAGCACACTGGCTTTTGATTAAATGAACGTATTCCAAGAGATGACAAGTGGAATGTGGTTTGGGAAAACATAAGAGTTATGGGGAGGACAAAAAAGTTTCCCAAAACATTAGTCTCTACTAAGTTTGTTTTTGATCTGTTTTTTTTTCCAAATAATCATCTTAATTATCTTTCATATCATCTTCATTTACTAATTCTGATACATTTATGTCAAAAACCTCAGGTCTGTCTTCATTATCACTATTCTGTGGTGAGCAAAACAATAAAATAAAAAAAAATAAAACACCCATTAATGACATAAATGTAACCACAAATGTTTTGGGAAATGGCGCTGTTGGGTCAAGTACGTCTAAACATTCTCATTATCAATGTTTAAATACCTTGCCTTGAGAAAAATGTAGACCTTCAATTGATTTTGAACGGAACCAGAGCCTCTTGTTCTGTTAGGGCACAGCAGAATGAAGAAGTTAACTTAAGTAGAAAGGATTTGTCACTCGGAAGAGTGATGATTTTCAATTCAATGTGTATAAATCCTGTGAATGACGTTTGATAGGTGGATATTTTGAAGAACCTGAATGAATAAGTCTTGTGTATGCAGGTACTGGAAGTCATCTACGATAATGAGAAGATACTGAACTCTTAGTTACTCAATCTCAATCCCCCAATATCCAGTTTTGATTCGACCCACACTGCAGTCATTCTTCTTCTCTGACTGAGGTCAAAGGTAGGCGACGTCAGCATGCGAGGGGTTATTGGCCTTTACGGAGGAGGTAGCGCCTAAGAACTGATTCACACACTGTCTCACAGTGCAAAACGTCGGAATGAAATCCAACCAATGGAACACAAGGAAAAACAAACTAGTGGAAGTTGGGTAGCCACATTTTTACTCGTAATGGAAATGAATGTAACTGAGTAGCTCAGGGTTGACTTGAAGCATGTTAAAAACTACTGGTCCATCACATCCCGAGGACGTTCCCATACAAACTGATGATGGATTAGACAATATTTTAGTTTCATGCAATTTGGGATTTGTTACCACATGGTTTCTCCACCTATATGCCTGTTTGATCACTTGAAAAGTGTAAATTCATCAGATCTGTGTACTTTATTTAAGGAGTACCATACCGATGTTGCTAATTCAATTGTTTAAGCTATTAAGCTTACAGTCCACATTAATACGTTTGATTTTTATCCACGGGGTTAGTGACAGCAGTCCATGATTCCGCTGAACAGTGATTGCGTATGAAACCCCATTGTTCCGTTTATTTTTTTATCAAAAGTGGCCCCGATTCTGCAGAGATTGATTATTGATGATCATCTTGACCCATGTGCATTTTCATAACACTGTCACAATGCAAGATAATGTGGCTGTACAAACGAGTAAAGTTTAAAAAAAAATCTATATATAAAATATAAACTATTATGTATTTCAGGGAATGCAAAAAAAAAAGAAAACGGTAACTTGTCTCTTTTTTGAAAGAGAGAGCTCCTGTATTCAAAATGTGCTTTGCTTCAGTCTGTAAATAGTTGAATGGCTTATAAATCTTAATTGTAACCTTTTCAGGTATTTTTGTACAAATAAGGGACTGATATATTCTGTTTATTGTAATTAGAATAAAACATTAATACATTGCTATAAAAAAAAAACTGTGGTTGTCTTTATTAAAATGTTTGCCAATTAATGAATGTGATACCATCACATTCATAAGTATGGTTATTTATGTTATTTATAATATATATAATTCGCCATACCCTATGTGAAGAGGATGTCCTATTCATCCAACATGAGCAGCTGACTATTTCATATTTTTTCGACTGTCATGCAAGCATTTTAAATTGCAGTTCCTACTCTTGCCAGATACATCCAGCAGTTTTCTGTAACTGCTTATACTGTATAGATGGTCATGTCCCAGCTGCCATTAGGAAAGTGGTGGGATACACCGATGACACCACTGTCAACTCGTTCCAGTAGTCTGGCCAGATTTTATCACAGAATAATTCCTGATCAACTGATGGAGCAATACTTAAACTGTCCACAAGATGGGCCAACAACAACAAAACCAGGGATTAATGATAAGGACATTATAATCATTTTTAAAGGCATTGCAATTTATTATGGCAGAGGATGTATGTGTATTTGTGTAGCAATACATCCAAGTGAAATTATTGTGTGATATCAATATAATTATGCAGAGACAATGATATCAATGTGTGGCTTTAATCCTACGGAGACACTAACTATATAGGCCTGTTAGTCACACACTTTGGATTATCAGTCATGCAAAAACAACGAGGGGCTCATGGCTTAAAGTTTTTCCGTGGGTAAACAAAATGTTAAAGATTAACATGTCTGCAGCTTTCAGTCAACACTGCAGCTGTCACTCCACTCCTTTGGTTTAATTATTTGCATTTATTTGTAACTCATGCCTTTCTGGCCTAAATAGAGGCATGTATCAGATAAAAACCTGTTTTAAATAGCATTCCTTTACAATTATATCCATCTCTTCAACAGCCCCTGGATTAAGAGAATACCGTTGTACGGGGGAATGCGCTCCTCCTTCAATTGTGTGCATAAACTTGGATCCTAGATCAACACATTCATTTTTAGAGTGGTCTACATTTGCAATGGCATTAATATTCCTCAGTTTTTCCTTACCCGCTGGGGATAGGTCATTTTCTGTTCACTTGTGGCTAGTATTTCCACAGGTTTATACCATTGTACGGGAGCTTTTTCTGCTCTGTTTGATTTCAATTGCACTAATATTGATTGCTGCACTTCTAGTCGATGCCTAAGAAGGGGTTGTCACCTTTTGGCGTGTACAGTTCCTGCAAATCTTTAAGTGACACAAGATCATCTGGAAATTTTAACCATATTATCCCTTTCCAGATATTAAATGGCATCTGCTTGATGATTCCGTTTCCCAAATTTACTTCAATGTGTCCTTTTGTGCCAAGGGTTCTGCGGATCATGGAAACTTTTGCTCCTCAGTCCACCAGGTGGGGTTTTTCCATCTTCATCGGTATAGATTTCATCTTTCACCCTCAAAAACTGCCTGACGCTTCTCCTGCCGGGCCTTCTTCTGCTCTAGGGTTAACTTATTGTATTTTTCTGGGGGCAGGTATCCTTCTTTACCTGGGGTAGGTGTAGGTTTTGATTATAATGAGCCTACTTGATTTCCTGACACTCTCTACAAGGGGTGTGTGGTACACGAGTTTGAGTGCCTGGCTTGGGTGTGGTCTTCTTCCGCCACACAGATTCCTTCTTGCTTCTTTCTTTATAGAAATGATGTTCCAAGTCTCACCCCCGTACAGCTTCATCCAAGTGAGAAAGTCTGGAGTCTTTTAGGGAGAACTTGTGGAAAGTTATCTCTCCTCTACGTCCACCGGAGACTAACTTCCATGCTTTCACATAACGTGTAGGTGGTATGGCTTGTTTTAGTTGATACAACACCTGTGTCCGTGTCCGGCCTTGATCCAGTCCACCACGGGCTCCGATTATATTGGCCTCTTCATAGTCTTCGTCATCCAACATATTCCAATTGTATTTGGCTTGCGCTGTTTCTCCCCTTTGAATAGGCTAATTTATCACAGACGCCATCCACAGCCCTTTAGCTTCTTCACTGTCGTAGGGTTGTTGTAAACCAGCGGCCATACCTCCGTCCTGCCTCTCCTCTTCTCAGAAATCACTGAGGCTATTGACCGATCTCTTCTTATCTACACTGCTGTCTCTGCAGTGGTTGAGGAATCCTCCATCCTGTGTCTTTTTTTCTTCTTCTTGGTTCTTTTCACACGAACAGCAGCCGTCTCCAGATACAGGGGTCCTTCTTGGACACTACGGGTCTCTTTTGTAATGTCCCTGTTCAGACGCCATGTGTTAGATCCCTTTTTACTGTCTACTTCCAGATGTCTCCTTGGTCTTCATCTGATAATGCACCTACTTGAAGTAGCCATTGCACTACATACAAAAATCAGCCATGGGTGTTAACGGCAGCTTTTCCTCTAAATGATCTGGGCTCTTGGTATAGTTATTAGGATAAAGGTTAGCGACTACGTAAAATAAGCCCCAAGGGTCTGTTCATTTAATAGGATAGAGTAACCCTTAAGAACTTTAGCAGCATTTTACTTCAGTACCCATATTTGTCAGAATAAACTTGTCCCTACTACTTAAAAAAATTAAATGTCCACCATTGTTCTTTAACTGTAATTAGTGGATTTTACTGAAATTTAAAATTTGGGCAAGCAAAAGCTCAATGATTAGAATGCAAAAACAATTACAGGTAAATGCAAATTAAAATGATAATCAAAATGGTAACATAAAAATTTGTAATATAGTCATGACATGTTACTGGATTATTGCATGTTACTGGATTAATGCATGTTACCGGACTATTGCATGTTACTGGATTATTACATGTTACTGGATTATTGCATGTTACTGGATTAATGCATGTTACTGTATTAATGCATGTTACCGGACTATTGCATGTTACTGGATTATTACATGTTACTGGATTATTGCATGTTACTGGACTATTGCATGTTACTGGATTATTACATGTTACTGGATTATTGCATGTTACTGGATTAATGCATGTTACTGTATTAATGCATGTTACTGGATTATTACATGTTACTGGATTATTGCATGTTACTGGATTAATGCATGTTACTGTATTAATGCATGTTACTGGATTAATGCATTTTACCGGACTATTGCATGTTACTGGATTATTACATGTTACTGGATTATTGCATGTTACTGGATTAATGCATGTTACTGTATTAATGCATGTTACTGGATTATTACATGTTACTGGATTATTGCATGTTACTGGATTAATGCATGTTACTGTATTAATGCATGTTACTGGATGAATGCATGTTACTGTATTAATGCATGTTACTGGATTATTACATGTTACTGGATTATTGCATGTTACTGGATTATTACATGTTACTGGATTATTGCATGTTACTAATTTGACTTCTTCCCTGGAGCCTTTGCGTTTTCTCGCCCTGTAAGGTCACATGGTTGGTGATTGAATCTACTGCTGTGGACCTGCTCGATGTTCACTGATTACAAGATGCTCATGATGATGATGATTACTATCATTATTCTTATTCTTATTCTTAATATTATTATTATATAGTACGCCGCCCACCATGAGGCTTGGATCTGCTCGAGTTTTCTGCCCGTTAATAGGCAGTTTTTTCTCGCCACTGTCGCCAAGTCCTTGCTCTCAGAGGAATTTGTTGGGTCTCTGTAGAGAATTATCAAAAAGGGTTTGGTCTAGACCTGCTCTTTCTAGAAAGCACCTTGAGACAACTCTTGTTGTGAATTGGCGCTATATAAATAAAGATTAATTGATCGAGATTGAATGACAGCCTTCCTTTAACGGCACAATATCTTTAAGCTTTTATAACAGAATAGCCGATGCTAGCAAGCTTGAGACATGAACGACCATGAGGGATGATGCACATAGTAAGTTAAGGTAGCCTTACAGAGATAAGAGATCCCTGAGAGAGAAGCAGCGCTAGAAAACGTATGACAGCTGTTCTTATGCTGATGCGAGACAGCTTATCTAGAGGTAGTAAAGCTTGTATTAGCACACTACCGAGGGTTATGCTGGGATATTCTAAACGTGTGGAAGGACCTATGGTTTTCTCTTCTGAAAGAGCTAAAGTCTACCTTACTCATGAAAAGGCTTTTGACTGTAGAGATACTGCGGGCAGGTGGAGATGAGGGAATCCCGCATAATGCTTCTCACAAAGTGTTGAACATGTCTGGGCTACAGCAGCAGCCGAACGTCAATTTAAAAGGGAAGTAAAACTCGAGCACAGTTTTACACCAAGTAATTGCCGTTGCATGAAGGATGAGGAGGCCTGACTTAAAAGCATTTATAATGTCTGCTTATCCCAGCCATGCACCGACTTAATCATATGAACTGTGTTATCTACAGAAGCATGGAACATGGTCAAAGGTTCTTTAGGAATTAAACTATTCATATAAAATGATTTATGGGATTCATAAAACAAAGAGCGTCAATAGGAGAGAACAAGGTCTGAAATACTAGCCAGATAAGTGTCGTTCTCCTGCCATGTTGGGTAGGAACACCACATAAGGTATCTCTAAAGACGCCAAAGAACATTGAATTCTGCCATATGCCAAAACTATCCTGGGGAACTGCAGGAAAATCCCAACTGTACACAAATATTCTAACAACAGATTCAGAATTATATAACATTATCTTCAATAAGGACATGGCCTGTCCAAAAGGAAAGCAAGATTGTTATTTATTTATTTATATATCTAAACTATGTGAATCCAATAATATCCAATCCCTTCCTGAACTGGAAACTATTATTAATGATAGAACAGTTGTTTACCCAATGCTACATAGATATACATATATATTTTTTTATATATGTATTTTTTTCCCCTTTGACGGTCAGATTAAAAGAAAATGCCTGACAAATGTTTGTTTCTGGGAGCATTTGGAATAGCTGCTGCAAGGGGTAGAACAAAAACCCCTGGTTGGAGCTGGGACTGCAGTTCCCAGTGTCCTGCTTTAATGAACAAGTAGCAAATACTGAAGCCGGTGGAGATGTGGCAAAAGCAGAGCAGAGTGGAGAGATGGGAAATTTTGTTTAAATACACTGCCAAATTTGGAGGCCATGATTGGTGAATGATTGTGGAGGGTGTGACTTGTTATGTGAGTAAGCAGAAATGTTCGAGTTGACTGCATGAACTAGCTCACAGGCGTCGCTCCATTTTATTTTATTTTATTTCAAAGGTGGTAAAAACGTAACCACCAAATTTTTGTGCTTTGCCAAAACCTACCTCTGGGTAAAATTTCATGCAAATCTGTGTTGTAGTATTTCCGTAATCTTGATGACACACAAACAGACGGACAAAAAAACAAAAACATGGGAATGAGAACATATCAGTCTTTGTGAAGGTAATAATACGCTGTTAGAGTATTGACAGCACAATGTGGCTATTGCTGCCGTTGTTCCCTTCATTCCGTTGATGTTCCCTCGGGGGCGGAGCTGGAGTCTCAGTTCAAGAGTACGTTTGATGTTCCTTTGGGGATTGAGCTTGGGGCTCAATCCCCAACTGAATATTTGTGTACAGTTGTATAATCCATTAATCAGTGGGCTGAACAGAGACATTGAAATAGAAAGCGCAAGAGACAAGAAGCTACACAGTATTTGAGAGATAATCGGAGAGTTTGTTCGAGTTGTAGGTAGATTTAGAGGCTGGCAATAGTTCCTGCAGAAATCTGTATGATTTTTTCCTAAACATTGTGGTTTGCAATATTTGTACTTTTTACAGTTTGAGGATGTTTTTTTTTGCTTGCTTCTCAGGAGTGTGTTCAACATCCTAACTTTTCTAATCCCTGCTTTGAACACTGCTGGGTTGATTAGGACTTGTGGATTTATGACCTGTTCAGCTGGACAGATAAAGGGGATGACCTTCTTGACTTAATTTTCAACACTTAACTATTATCATCAATGTTATCATTTATTTGCATATCTATGATAACAATGTCTTTACCCCCCCCCCCCGTAAAAAAAGGGAGAAAGTGATCCCTTTTGTCAGTACCAAAACAATCTTGTCACGACCGAAACTGTCACCACAGTAGTCTCATCCTCCATGGGTTCAGATCGCTGTACAGTCCAAAAGTTTAACTTGAATGTTCTCTCCCAGAGAGAAAGGTTGTCCAATCGTTTAATAACTCCTTGGGTATCTCAGTTCCTCAGGTTTACTTCATGCCCGGTCAAAGGCTCACAGCTTTCTCAGCTCAGCTCAGACAAGGCCTGGATCTTCAAAACTTGATAAGAATTATCAATCAGTTATTATATATATATATATAGATATATATATATATAGCACATTTTACCCTGGACATTCTCAAGTAAATTTACTTCCCAGTAATAGTGGCTTTTATCAAAAATACTCAAGTAAATATTACTAGCAATCTTCTTTAATGTAGTATTAGCTAGTAAATGTCACTCAGAACTACCTTTGCATAAAATACTTGATTGTCAGGATTGTTTTTCCTCCTTTTCATTTGAGTAATATCAACTTAACATTTCATCTATAATTTCCACCAGTATTCTTCTAGTATTGTTGCATTTTTAACATCAGTTCTTAAATTAAATTATCTTGGCACAAGGCTTCTAGAAATCATGAAATGACATGCTTTCAAACGACAGCATCATTATATTGATTACCAAAAACATCTTAATTAAACAAAACAACACAAATGTTAGGAAAACATTTACGGAGAATATTAAATGAGTAACATTAACGGTGATGGACAATAAGTACATTTACTCAAGTACTGTTCTTAGGTACAAATTTGAGGGCCATGTACTTAACTTGCATATTTCAATTTGATGCTACATTATACTGCTACTCCACTACGTTTACTGTACCTAACAGCTGTTTCAATCTTATTAAAAGCTGATTTTCCATAGATATGTGGTTGTCATGGGACTTCAATGCTGTATTAGTTGAGGATGTTAAAAATTAAACAATTCCACAGCACAGAGGAATTACATTACTTCCTATATGAAGCTACCCTGATGGCAGTTTCATATAGTATAGAATGTTTCTATAACATTTTTCCTGATGCATTAATATAAACATATGTTACAGACCTTGATGTAAAATCAGTAATCTAATTACTTTTTAATGTTTTACAACTGCTGTCCCTTCAGAATCACATATCTGTGAAATGTCCACATTTAATAAGATTGAATATGGCTTTTAAATCATTTGTTTAAAGTGAAAGTTAACTTGTGACTTCAGCTGTTAGGTAAATGTAGTGGAGTGGAGTACAATACTTACTACTGAGATGTAGTGGAGTACACAAATTAGGTAACAACACATGGAAATACTCAAGTAAAGTACAAGTACCACCCACTATCAACTTTTAATGGCATATGACGTCCTCCATTCTCCTGCACACTGAGTACTTTTACTTTGAATTTTAAGTACAATTTGCGGGTAATACTTTCATACTTTTACTCAAGTAAAGCATCTGAATACTTACACGCTACACATACACAACTACGCATTAACCCTTTCATAAGGGAAACCCTTTCAACAACTAAATAAGAAATGCTGTGTACAATTTTAGGCCAGCTTTGGAAACACTCATGCCAACAGTTTATTTTACAGGGACTGGCTTTTGGGCAAAATGTTATTGACATCCAGCTCAAGAAAGAGCATCTGAAAGTCTTCGAATGTGTATTTCACTTTCTATTGATAACTCATGTTTTCTGTCAACGATAACTGACAGATGAGCTGGGGTTTGGCCTTCCGGAGCTGCATTTCCACTGATGAAAAGATCTTGAGGACACGATGGGCATGGTCTTCTCCCCCGCCATTTATCAAAAACAAAACACGTGATTCAGTGCACAGAGGTAAATCTATTACACACGCTCCTGAATATTCTCACGGATGATTCATGGTGTTAAAGCAGTCAAATCTACAAATAAAGAGAGCTAGAAATTGCTCTGTGTTAGGTGTTGGGTTAAGGATTTAGGTAACTTTAGGTTTAAATGTACTTTTAAGAGAAAAGCTAATCATTTTTTGTTGATTACCTTGTTATAACCTCCATCAAGGGGGTTATGTTTTCGGTGGTCTTTTTTGTGGTTGGGATTAAAAAAACACTAATTCATGGATTTGAACGAAAATTTTACCGCAGAACAGGCACCTTTTTGTGGTGGAGCAGGCCATCGAGCCAATTGTGTTGGAATCACACACATTCCTTTGAATGGCAGCGGCCGGGACCGCTGACCGTAGCGAAGCCTTAACGTTTAGTGAAGTTCCCACAGGAATCTTGAAGTAATCCGACCAGAAAGGTTTAAGTTGATATAGTTTGAGGGTCCAAAGAGGGGGTGCTTCTCCCCGCCATTCGAAGCTTCTTTCTTGATGCCTTTTCTCATTTGAATACGTCTCTGCTCTAAGCTGCATTTGGGTTTATCTGAAGAAATATCTGAGAGCCACGTACTTTTAACTCACAGCGTTACTTGTTTGGAACTGCCTGTGCCTGTAGCAAACACCCGATGGTGAATAACCGGTGTCACAACTGAGATCTTGTATCTCCAACATTTGAAAAGGCCAATCAAGTGTGGAGAAAAAGAGCGCCCTTTAATGGTCATGCGCCCCCCCTCCACTACACTACCCACAAGACTAAAGCCACGATCATATTTCAGATAGAAACACCTTATGAAGCTAAGTTTTTCATGTATGCCTAAGTCAACGCAGAATTTTCCAGGAACCCTTACGTGAAAACGCGTCTGTAGAGTTTCAGTGAACGATAACTAGCTAACAGGCGAACATTATCAGCTACTGTGAAGTAGTCAGTATTCAAAAGAACCTGCTTAGACAGATAAGCCTATGGCCAGGTAAAAATTTAATTAAGCATATTACTTACCCAAATGTTTTTTTTGCCATGAAATTGAATGGAATATCTAGGAAACATACTGTAAGTGAAGTATTCAAAGAGTGTACCAGAATTCTTCTTGTTCACTTGCAAAGACTGCTGTCCTGAATATGTGGACCCGAGCGCAAACGCTCCTCTGAAGTCACACACTGCTATTACTACATTAGTACATTTTACTTACTTAATAACATACTGATAATATTTTGCAGAATTTACACATAATCAAAGTTATAATTACGAGGCCTTAAAAATATTTTTCAGGGTACTTTATATATTTATACATATATCTTAAAACTGGAATACTCAATAGATATTTCTTGAGTATTAAAACATATAAATATGTTGGGATAAAACATATTTATATGGACAGCATGAATCATTGCGCATGCCCCGTTTGACGGCACAGAAATTTAAACGCAGTGGCGGTAGCAGTGACAGAGTCATTTTTCTAGAGCGTCAGAGAGGTTTATTTATTATTAGATATGCTTGGCTGTTTGGATGAACATCGAAAACACTAAAGAAATAACGTGGCAAACATACAGCCGGTGAAAGGACAGGATACAGTTACAGATGGGTGATCATATGAGGCATGTGCAAACAAACAATCGTATCCTCTTTTCTCCTAATTGAGAGATGAGGTGTCTGAATTTTTTTGTATTTGGTAAATGCAATGCGCTTCTGTAAATATTACTGTGTATACTGGTTTGTTTATTTATATTTTACTATATATGTCAACATTGCTGATGTTTTTCATGATTCTTAAGTACAAAAAGGTAGTACTGAATTTATTTAGCATGCAAAGTGACATCCTCTCTGAATTTATCGCATTCAGAGGTAACTCCTTTTTCTGCCTCTATCTCTCCCTCTTTCAGCCTCTGCCCGACAAAGTTGAGATTTGAGCGGTGCGATACTTCAGTCCAACAAACCCAGAACATGATGTCGCCATTCCGGTAATTCTCTGAACATCTTATTCATTATTCATTATGAATATCATAGTTGGTACTTAGTTTGTTAAATAAATAAATGTTGGGAAAATCAGAATTATCTTTGAATATCTATTATTCACTTTAGAAACTCAGAGCGTATTATTTAATGATTTGCTGATACCGGCTGCCAGCGACTCATGCCGCCAGGTAAACAACGGGAATATCGGCAATTATTTTTTTCCCACTAAAGCACTGACTATGCAATACAAAGATCTATGCAAAGAATTGATTCTTCTGAACTAGGGTATGCAAAGCCTTCAACCTTTCAGTCTTTGTTTTGAGGGAGCAAACATATTATCCAGAAGGGGAGCCACTGGAACAGGTAGTACTTAGAGGTGTGTGGATATAGAGCTGGCTTCAGATCTACAGCGCCGGGTATACCTATCATGTACAGGTATACCTACATTATATGTATACCTGAGGTATACCTATCATGTACAGGTATACCTATACATGATAGGTATACCTATACCTGTGCCTTGATGCAATCTTTCCTGCAGCAGAAAGCAAATGGCTTAGATGTTAGCGGGAACACAGGAAGGACCCCGCCAGGCGGGTTCCCCTTCCTGGACAGGAGGTGTTCTCCAAAATACATCAAAACCTCCTCCTGCACAGTTTGGTTAAACCTTTGCTCCTCATCCTCTTCATCACTGGTGCTGGAGTCCGATGATCCCAGTCGGTTTTCTATGAACAACGTATTTGCAATGTTTAATTGGGTTGTCTTGTGCTTTTCTGGGGCTTCTATTTGTACTTGCATTAGTCTGTCCCACTTCCTTTTTGGCAGCAACTGCCATGTTTTGTATTTTGCTCTGGACTTCTGATATGTCTTCAGAACGCAAGAACTTAAGTTTCTTAAACCTAGGATCCAGACTAGCAGCAAGTAGGACTGTGGTTAGAAATTCAGGTTCTCGTCACAGCTTCTCGTGAGGCGTTAATGACATCCGATGGTAATGACATTTCTTAATTTCCCGGGAAAAAACAGCTCATTTAATGTTTTGCTAGGGATTACTCAACACCTAGCATAACATATACTGTAATTCCACTGAACTAGAGCAAATTTAGGCAATTCTACACTGATAATAAATGTGATAACAATGTAATAAACATACTCTGCTGTCATTCATTAGAAATGTTACAGTAGAAATGTATTTATTGTCTTCCTTCTTGACAGCCATGTCCTCATCTTTCTCCTCACTTATGAACCAAGTCAACTGATTTTGGAAAAACTTTATTATCGTTTGATTTGTTCAATGTGATGGCAATGACAGTTGAACTTGGGGACAGCTTTATTGTGTTTGAAAAAAACCCATATATGGCATATTAAAATTAAATATTGATGTTAAATGTATTTATTCAACTTGTTTTGGAGCAGTTTAATGTTTTAGTTTCAAAACAGTGTTAAAGACCAACACTCCCGATTGGGGACGGATGCCAAAATGCTGAAAAAAGGCTATCACTCACTCATTATAAAAGGGACAATAAAAAAGTTGAGGGCAAATTTTATTGCTACTTGACAAATGTAACAAAATCTGATTTTGTTACAGATTTTGTTCCGTTTTTTACCCAATTACGAGATAAGGTGTCTGATCTTTTAAAACATTTTTAAGTAAATCTAAAATAGTTCCGTTACTTCCCCATTACAAATAAAAAAAGGATTACGGCCATCACATGACTCTTCAAGCTCGCAAAGGTGCCCCTCTTAACAGGACATTTTTACGCCCCTGTTTTGCCCCTCAAACTCAGCCGCAGGGTGAGAGTGGAGTGTGTCTCAACAAACGGTGAGTGAGAATCAGCGTGTGTGTGAATGTATGCTTGTATGCTGGCAGAAGAACCAAGTGTGTTTCCTTGGTCACGGTTTAGGATAGAGGTATTGGCGAGATGTTTATTTTTTAAATGACTCTCCAAACACGGATGTGAGTGAAGAAATGTGTGGCGCGCGTGTTCGTGCGCTGCCCGCAGTCTGTGCGCCGTCACAGCTGCGGTTATAAACATATAAGTGTTGTTACACAGGTGCCTGCTGTCATTTTTGTGGATCTGAGTGCAACAAGAGCAATTCGACGTCTTTGTATGAATGCAATATATTTTGAAAAGGTAATTTACATTTTCAGCAGCACTGTTGTCATACATCTGTTTATTACTTAATTCATTGATAGGAATTAAACATGTGATTCATGCATAGATAGATAGGTAGATGGACATAAAAAACTGCCATTTTCTGCCATGTAAGTTCATTTGGGTTCATCGGTTCGAACAAGCGCCTCATGCTGGTGTGTGTGCTTTACGTGTGCACAAACTAAGTTCCGTCTGTTTTGTTGGGCAGCAGCTAAATAGCCATGTTCAAAGCATGATACAAGGTCATTCCCATTTCAGAAATGAGCTAGTAAGTATATCGTGGAAGAATTTCAAATGATGTAAATATTTGTATTTAAATTTACAAGAAAGAGAAATAAAAATAATTTTTGGGAAACTGCACTAACTTGTGCTGGAAGTCACACACAACACACACCCACACACACACCAACCAGAACAAACATCAACCTTACTTAGTGTCAGGATTTTTTTTAGCAACAAAAAAAGGAGCCCCTATCCCCCAAAAATAAAATTCAATCAACATTGTCAATTATGTGAGTCTGACTTTAGCCTGAATGAATGATCACAAGTAATTAAGTCTGTCCTAATTTTGAAACATCTTCCTCCTGGTTTTTATTTGTCGTTGACAAAAGCAGTGTGTGCAAGAGCTACAAAGTTGCTTTCCCATGCCATGTTCAGTCTAGAATGATTCAGTTTAATTAAGTTATTCAACAGTTTAATTCAACTTGTTTAGATTATTTGGCATCAGTAAAGCAATCAAAGTTCCCACAAACCAACAGCAGAGTAAGAATTATTTGCTGAAGCTTATTAAACTCACTTTATTCCTACAATAAAGAGCACTCAGAGCGCCAACCTCCTCCAAGGGGAAAAACCTATACCTCTGTAACGACTCTCACTTCATGTGTTTAGTTGGGTTTACATGAATCCCTTTATTCCGAATAAAGAAAAATCGGAAAGAAAACGCTACATGTAAACACCCTTTATATGAATGAGAAGGCCCTTTATTCCTTTACAAGAGGGGTGGTCCAAGTCCTTTCAAGAAGATGCTCAGAAAGGCAACTGCTGCGTGAAAATGGTATTTCGCAATAGTCCCTGGTGGGTGCGTTCCCGGCGGCACTACTCACGTGTGTGATCCTAGCAACTAATGATCTGGACCATAACACACTTTAATTACAATACTGCCCCTTCATTTACAATATTTGCACATTTTTAAGTGAAATATATTGGTTTATATTTATTGAATAATTAAGCCCATGTTTATTAAAATTTTTCCGGGAGAGTCCATGTGATAGGTGAGGAGGGGGATGTTCGGTAGTTGGGCTTCTTTTATTTGATCATTGAAAATATGGGCATGTGTACAGTTAATTGTTGGGTGAACTTATGTTAAGCTTTATTTTACATGACACAATTGAACCTTTTAATGTTTTTTAAATAAACCTGTAAATGGTTATATCCAAATAGGTCATGCAGTCAAACTGGATAAAAGGCGCCACTTTCTACCCATCTTTAGTAAGACTGTTGAAAGGTGTTGCTGTGATACCGGTGCTGCAATTTGATGCAAATTGACAAATAAACAAAAATGGTTTGGTACACCAGCTCCTCTCCACCTCTTCTTTGTGCTGTGATCCAGCCGCCCAACAGTCAGTCTAACAGGAGCGCCTTGTGACATTGTTACGTAACTGCTCCAAACAGCAATAACGGCTTATTTCTTTTCTTTTTTCTTTTTCGATGCTGTGAAACACAACGTCATCAAAATCTAATCATCTTTAGGATACGCCAAGACCTACCAATCAATTTACTGCTTAACAATGGCTTAATTTATTACAATAATATCGTCGATGAAATACCAAAAAAAACACATGAGTTTTACCCCAAAAAAATCATTTTGCCGAAAATGAAAAATGGAACATGCTGTTTGCAGACGTATTCCAGCCCTTTAGCTTTGACAAACCTTCATTAACCTGGCTACACAATGTTACATACAGAATGGAAATTTTGTTTGGGGGTATATTGTAGAGTAAAATCATGATAAAAGAGATTTTTAAAAAAAAACAACTGAGCACCGGATATATTTTTTATACTAAAAATCTTTCCCATTTTCTTTCCTGATGTTACACATTCCTGTTGTCTAACAGAATACACTTAAGTGAAAGCCATCTGATGGATATGTTCTTTTTTTCTGTATTTTATTATCTTTTTGGCACTGAGATAATCCAAAAGTAAAGAAAAGTTATGTTACTTTATTATTAGAGTAATTGGATTTAGTTACTGGATAAATTTGAAGATGTAATCAATAATTGTGTTTGAATATACTTTATTTTAAAGTAACCCTCCAACCCTGCATGTGAGATACAAAACAGTGCACACACTCACACGCATCCGGTCACCAGTTCACCAGTTGTCCCTTGTTATAGACCGCTTTGGGAACACCCAACATCAGTCTTCAGTTTTACATTCAGAAGTTACTCAGATCCTCAACTTTTCCCATTTGTCCTGGTTTCAATTATATTATTATTATTATAACCCTGAAAGGTTGGGGATATTATGGAATCTGGAGTTATTACCGCCTGTGTCCATGTCCCTGTCCACCGCAGCTCCTTCCTATTAAAGTAATAACTCAAAAACTATTTCATGGATCATGGATCAATTTCAAATTTTAGACCCACATGCACTGTTTGAAGAAAAATGGATTGATTTTGGGAAAGGTCATTTTAGTATTCCAAGCACTGGAGGGAGGAACAAATGAATTGACTCGTGGATATCTATCCTGTATAATTCTTGTTATAGTCTAAAAGTTCCTATTTTATTCACTAGGGGGAGCTTTTTCTTTTTACAAAAAAACTGTTCTCGGTTAAAACTTTGTAACTATTGGCAATATTTAGTCCAAATTCGGTGAAAGAATCGACTCGAGGTGATCTATAATGTATTAATATATCATATTTTACTCATATATTTGATATGTGGACATAACTTCACATTTAATTTAAGGAATTCAATCAGGGAATTGCTTGTACAACACAGGGCATTGGGGACTTTTTGGGGATAAACCCCTTGCTGTCGGGGACAACGGCAAAGGCCTAGTTACAAACTGGCCACATATTTATTTTCTGCACTGACACGGACAAAAATGAAAAGTCTAAGACAATCAAAGCCCAGCTTTTTCTAAAGGAGAAGATTGAGATCAAAAGAAAGAGAGAAGGCTTCGTTTATCATCATGATGATAATCGGCTAGTACCTCACACTCAACCCTCAAGCTAATCTAATTATGCAAGCTTATTCCAGTTAGTTGTTAGTCCGTTCAGGGCTGGGACATGCTGACTTTCAGGCTAAATGTACGGCTAACTATCAAACTAAACTACAGCTATTACTAAACCCGAAACCAGAAACACTAACCAGAGTGAAAAACATTTTTTTGTTGTTGTGTGTGTGCTGTTCTAGCAGATTATTTGGCTTTCATAAACCACAATTAATGAAAAACGTTGAGACTCTCATGCATTACTGTTTGCCAATGACATGGATTTAAATCTGTTTAGGAGTTTTAGGTATTTATTTGGTAAATTCATAATTCAACACATTTAAAGCCCTATTTGCACGGGATACACACATTTAGTGACAATACTCCCCTGGATATGATGTCAAGGCTCTGTCTAACATCCACAGCAGCAACTAGGTCAGCTTTCAGCACCTAGGAGTTCTACCGGGTCAGGCAGCGGTTCTGAAGGTCGGACACACGGGCAGGGATAGATCACAGACAACGGCGAGCAGTGCGAGGCGGCCCTTTGCCCGATGTTCATCCCCCGACGGCTGCTGCCGCGTGCCCCCGGATACCTCCAGTCACTCGCATACCCACATTCCCAGCTCGGAGAGCACATCGCACCGGGAGTTGGTGTTCTGTGACAACTTGGCTAAGGTGTTGTTGAACAACGCAACTAGCTGCTAGAACTAATGTGGATTTCAGGACACATTGATAAACAACACATAAAAACACAGTTCAAAATAGTTTTTCATTATATTCACTGCATCTGCCATAATTTGATCGGGAAAGAGGGAGACGAATTATCACGTGACGTCTGTGTTTAGCGAAATACGGCGGATCATTTTCAGGGGTATTTTTTTACTTTACTTTACAAAAGGCAGGTATTGCACCTTAACAGGGAACCTTCAGCGACCTGAAGCCTGAGAAAGACTTTCTGAGGTCTAATTGAAGCTACTGTGCCATATTATTAACAAGCCAATCATTTAGGATATTGTTGCCACTGCTGTACATGCTAGAGTTTGTTTACAAAACCACACATCACTCTATGTGAGAAGAAATTACCATTGCTTAATATTGGGGATTTCTTATTCCATATTCAATTGGATCCCTGATAGTCTAAGGGCACCAAATTCAGAACTGGTTCACTAAAACCCCTTGTGGTCAAATGATTCCCTTCAGTATAAACAGTAGGTAGTGACACGCGGGCTTCCTTGTGGATCGTTACTGTAATCTTGCTGCTAGGTTATCTTTAGGTCAAACACTAATGTGTGCGATATTTTGAATGTATGGTCCAACATTTCTTGTGTTTTAATTTTACATGTCTTTGAAGTTGGGTTGGATCTTTTAAAGACAACAATTCTCAACATCCTTTCAATCTTCCAATTTTCAGGGTTAGTTTCATTTATGTGTTTGCCAGATAAGTATTTTTTTTTTTTAAGTAAAGATTTTTGATGAGCCAAAATACAACCTGTGTAATATAACCAGTTACATATGAGGAGATTCAGTTTCATTTCAAATAAACCCTTTTCTAAAACAAATAATATCCTGGATTAATTTCATTCAGACTTATTGAGACTATAGAACACGCCCCAGCACTGGTTAGGCCTGACCTCTGACCAAATAATGTTTTATTGCTGGTCCTCTAAGATCTAAGTGCCGTGTTGCACATTACCACGTAGGGAAGAGTTACAATAACAAACCTCTTGCATTCTCTTCAACACATGACCCATGGAACATAGATTGGTAATTGGTAAATACTACATTTTGGTGCAAGACATGGATATTGTGGACAGAAAAGAGCCAGTACACCATCACGTGTAGGGAAATAAACTGGCAGAAAAAGGATATTCTTAACCCAAACAAAAGAATCTTTGCGCTCCAGTCACTTTCAACGCACTGTGAAAGTGTCTGTGCGGTTTTCTACAATAATTCGATAACTTTCAATGAAATTTCCCACAGGCTTTATAGGGAGCCATAAGCAGTGACTATTTGAACTTGGCATTTTTTCATCTTATGTTAGTCACATTCACCTAGTATGGTCTATGCCAGTTGTACTCAATCTTTTTACACCGCGTACCGCCTCAGAATATATCAGGCACTGCAAGTTTTATCCATTGTGACCCATGTAAAAAATACATAAATACATACGTAGTTCAAAGAGGAGGCAAATTTATTTATTTTCATATAACTATGACGCAAGGAGCAGCCCCTCACACACATACAGTACACACACATACAGTACACACACATACAGTACACACGCATACAGTACACACACAGAGCAGGTGAGAACATTAACAATAACAACTGTAAGTCCCTTTAAATGCACATTTCAAATGTGATGTAACCTGAGTCATATCTTCTTACTGTTTTTCGACGTTGCCTGCCGGTTGATTCAGGGATGCTGCTGTGTTCACTGTCTTCCACTGCAGTTTCTAAAACGCTGCTAATAATATTCTCCTCCTGACACACACTTCTATTCCTAAAAGTTCCCACTACTCGACTACGTAGCACGTCTGAACAAAAAATAAATAGATTTGATTTAATTTAGTGAAAGAAGGCAATTTCAGAGATCCTCCGCGTACCACTAGAGGGAGCCTGCGTACCACCAGTGGTACGCGAACCATAGTTTGAGAACCACTGATCTATGCACATCAGCCCAAATCAACATTTTGGAGTAATTTATTCAAATATTTATATTCAATTGATAAAATTCTTCAAGTTCAATTGTATCTCAAAGGAAAAAAGGCCTTTCCCATTGCCTTTAGCAATGGGAAAAAAAATTCCCATTGCCTTTAGCAATGGGAATAGACATTAAAGACATTTTTCTTCCTTTTTTTTCCCTCCTTTATATGTGTGTGCGTGTGTGTGTCCGTGTCTGGTAGTTGAATTGAGTTTCTTTTTTGGATGGCTATCAAACGCCAGTATTCAGTTGAATGGCATAGGACTACAAGTTGCATTTGAGTTGATAAAAATGTCCTGGAAGAATAATAAAGTCAGTTTATTAAGTAAACTGGATAGAAAAATTTGAATTTGAAAGAAAAATAAGAGATGTCTTGACAATTTGTGGACACTGCTGCTGCAACGAATGAGTGTGTGTTTGTCGTGTAGTTAAATTAAATCGAGATGGCATTATACAAAATCATGTGTTACATTTGAGCCAATGAAAATGTCCCGGAAGAATTTTATGAAGTAAAGTAAATATAAATTGTTCAATAAATTAGAAAGAAATTAAGAATCAATTTGTTGACACAGCTGCTGTGACTTATTAAAAAAAAGTTCATTATTACTGATGTGGATGTTGGTTATATTGAACTCTGCTCTCGGATCTTGGAAAACCAGAACTGCGACATTATTTTCTTCTTAATTTGGCCCAAAGTTTATTATTTATATAATTATTTTAGTAAGAGCAGTTTCAGTGCTGTGGTGTTTTCTTAACTTTAAATAAATTGGATTGTTATTAATCCGGCATATTATTTGTTTTAGTTTTTATATTTCTTTGTTGTATGTGAGCTATATAGTTAGGTGCAAGAGTTTATACTTACCTTTTTATACACTGCACAAAGAAATAAAGGGAACACTTAATCATCCCAGTATGACACCGAGCCAGTTAAACTTCAGGTTTATCAATTGTCTATTTAGGAAGCACAAGTGACAACATAACTACATTTTTGTCTACCATCCTCACTTTGATTTCTAATTTACCTTTCTCTCCTCTTGTTTTGTGTCATCCTCTGTGCATAGGATATCTTTTTCATCTTGTTTTTGGATTTTTCATCTTACATTCCTTTGGCCTCGTGGCTTTTCTTTTACTATTATTACATGCCTCTGGAGTTATCCTGTCTCATTCTTGTTTAACAATTAACATTTGTTTGCTAAAAAGTGTTGTATTCTTATCGCGTCACATCATCGCAATCCAGAGCGTATTTGATTACAATGTCAAGGTGAGACATTGTAATACTTTTTCTTCTTACCCATCTATGTGGGAGAGGAGCCAGAAAAACTACAATACTGTCTGTAAACTTTCTTTAGATGGGCTCAACAGGTATGAATTGTGTAGTTTCGAAAGTTATTCTGTGCTAATAAAAAGAAGTGCACTAGAACACTTAGTATGTCAAACAAAATGTATGTTTGCCTCGAAATGACGTTTGTGTCATCTTTGTAAAGCAGGTGGAAAAGGACTTTATATCCATCGTAGCTGAAAAAAAAAATTAGTTTTGGCAGCAGTGTCCTTTTGGTATCTGCGTGAGAACATGAATCAATCCTTGTGAATCAGTTTCTCATGCATTAATTGCAAGCCCTGTTCCAATTGGCTGACCATGTCAGGGATGGTGGTGTGGGAGTGGTTAGTGGCCAGATAAAAGGAGGAGAAATGTCTCCTCTCTTGCTTAAACACACAAACACTCTCGCCACGTGCCACCCATCAGGCTGCCTTTTTGTGTACGCCTCAAAAGAGAGGATCCACAATTCAAGACCAACGCTACAGTTTTGCCCTAAAACTGTGAGTATTCTCTCACGCACACACTCTCACAAACATGCACAAACGCACGCACGTACACAAACCTTTGTAATCCAATTTGAGATAAGGATAAGGGCTTCACAAGCATGGTAAAGAGGTATGCAGATTCATTATTTGTGACTGACATAACAACATAGCAGGGGCCAATTGTAATATGTTGTTTTAAAATTTGAATTTACTGAATACTAGTGATACAATGACAGATTGTCCATTTAAAATGGGTCACAATCCTGCTGTGCAGTGGACATATTGGATGTGACCTATGACTGGCCTTTTTTCATAATCTTACCAGGCAAGATCACTAAGAAAATATTGGTTAGGTTTATAACGCTTCACTTTGGTTAATTTGTAGAAGGAAAAGTTATTTACCACAATGGCTGAAAGTAAAACAACTGTTGATTTCTGTTCAGTTCAGTGAACAGACATATGAAAGGAAAGTAAGCTATGATCAGACTAGCTTAATGTGTTAGTAACAGGGTCAAGGGCTCGCACCATACTTTAAAATTGTGCAGCTTATACAAAGCTTTTACAAACTGTGTCAAGGAGCCATGCTTAATGTGTGTCTGTGTCTGTGTGTGCGTGCGTTAAATGTTGTAGGACCCATAAAGACTCCTAATATAAATTATTTTTTGTTTATTTAATTATAATTTCCAGCGAGTTACAGATGTGTCCAGGAGCCTGACATAATTAAAGACATTTATAACATAATTATAACAGATAAATGCAGGAATTATGACAACCTCAATTTCCCCCCCTCAAAGTTAATTTGTTTTCCTTTAGGCATAGACACAATATTACAGTTTCAGGTTTCAATTGAAAAAAATACTGCTTGAATAACCAATGTTCATCGCAATGAAAAAATGCTGAACCTTGTTGAATGACAAGCATGACTCATCAGCCTCTCCCCTCTCCCTTTCTTCTCCCGTCACCTCCGTCTCTTTCCCTCATTCAGTTCCTCACTCGTTACTCCGAAGACCCTTCCTACCCCTATGTTCAATACATTTTTTCGATAACTCTATTGCATCCATTAAAGTGCATCTATCGGTCCACTGTTGTGACTATAGAGGAAATGGTTAAGTTTTACTTTCAAAGTTTAGTGGTTATGATTGGGGTCAGGCCGACATAAATAAGTGCGCTGTGACATTAAAATGTCATACGATGTTACAATGGCACATGTCCATATATAGGATATATTAGACAGAAGGTAAACCTTTTATCTTTAAGGTTGATGTGTTGGAAGATGGGGAAATGTGTAAGCTCGAGGATTTAAGCTAATTTCGTCCTCTCCAGAACTGAAGGTTCTGGGCGTTCCTGGGCTGCAGTGAATCGTACCAAAGCGGTCCAGAAAAAGGGCAACTGGTGAACTGGCAACAGAGCCAGTCCACATTCTCTGATTCCTCACATAAGATACTGTAGTACAAATTGTTGGAAAAGTCCTGACAGAAAGGAGGTGAGAAACCACTTTGCACCGCAGAGACAGAGTTCTGGGGAATAAATCAGGACCTACACAATATTAAGAACACTCTTATCGCTATTTATTTACTAGAAGATTCTATGGGATCACACTACACTAGGATATTATGGGCTGTTATTGTGATAAAAGGAGGCTGTGACAAACTATTAAATGCAGAGTACCAATAATGTATGTCCGGTGTCCATGTCTGTGTCTGGTAGCTGAATTGAGATTAATTCAATAAAGCAAAATAACATGAAAAAATATGCTAAGTTCTACTATACACCACTTAAGGGTTCCTTCAAAGCATGTCTGAGATTAATACAGGAAATGATGAAACAAGGTCTGTTTAAAAGTGGGTTCAAAGGTAGGTTTTGGCCCTTGGCAGAAGTTTGCAATCTCCGAGTGCTTTTCTAGTTTGTTTGTTGCTTGTCAGCAAGATTACGGAGAAACTAACGGACGGATTTGCATAAAAATGTTACCCAGAGGTAGGTTTATTATAGCCACATTCTAGAAGTGATCATATTTTGATAAAGTTACATGTTTAGCAGCATTTAAAATAATATATAAAATAAGCTGTTTGGAGTAGTGATGTCACAATGTGGCTATTGCTGCATTTGTTCCTTTTATTCCTTTGACGTTTCTTTGGGTTTGGAGCTGGGGGCTCAGTGTGCTGAACAGAGACGCTGACGTGGAAGGCGCAGGAGTTGACAGGCAACTGGCCTGAGTCTTTGAAAGATACGGAGTTTGTTGGAGTTGCCAGTAGATAATACAGGCTGGAGATAACTCAGACATTAATGGAGAAATCTATATGAATATAAGTATTTGAAGCTTAGATCTGACAGATATGACAATACCAGAAGAACTGAAGTCTATCCCTAATACATGCTATGTATCGCTGTAGTTGTTTGAACCGGGGGAGTTCTCTCTGTTGACCTTTAACTTTAAATACAAAAACCTTATTTAAAGTGGATGAGTTAACATTGTTGAAATGGTGCAGCATATCATTTAAAAACTGCTTAGAGCTGTTTGACATTAACAGTCAAACTTTCAGGCTGTCTACCAGATCAACAAAAAAAAAACTGGTAGAACTTGAATGATGTCCATCTGTGTGTTTTGTAATCAAATTCTACCAGTTAAATTGTCGGAAACTCAGTATTTCAGTCCTTTCTAACAGTGGCGCCATGGACACAGCCGAGTTTCGACGAAGAGGGAAGGAAATGGTGGACTATGTGGCGGACTACCTCGAGAATATAGAGCAGCGTGTGGTCTACCCGGATTTGGAACCAGGGTACCTTCGTCCCTTGATCCCCCCTGAGGCCCCGCAGGAGCCTGATAACTATGATGATATCATGACAGATGTGGAGAGGGTCATAATGCCAGGGGTGAGTTTAGACTTTTGCTGATTCGGGATGGTCGCTCATTCTAATTGACAAAAATGCTCTCACTTATTGTAAGTTCTTTGTGTACGTGTATTTAGAAAGTGTCAGTTGGTAAATACAACCTTTTTTTTCAGCTTCGGTGCTATACTGAGCTGGTTTGTGTTTGTGCTAAGAGTCTCACATCAGAAACAGCCAGTGCATTATTCAGTATAACTCAATTGCAGTCAATTACTTCGCCCCAATGCAGAGTTACAGTTTCAAAACTACTAATACTCAGCTGCAAGATTTAATTATTAGGATTTATTTTATCTTTTTTTTTTCTCCATCAGATCACCCACTGGCACAGCCCGTACTTCTACGCTTACTTTGCATCTGCTTCGTCTTACCCTGCAATGCTGGCTGACATGCTTTGTGGAGCTATTGGCTGTATAGGATTCTCTTGGGTAACAAACACTTTTTTGTTTCTGGATGTGGTATTTTACGCTCATATCTGACATTCTAAATAAACTTGAAGTATTTCGAATTTGTATTTATTATGTTTTTGGTGTATTTTTCCAGGCTGCCAGTCCAGCCTGTACTGAATTGGAGACCTTGATGTTAGATTGGCTGGGGAAGATGCTGGAACTACCGGAGAGTTTTTTAGCTGGGACTCATGGTCTCGGAGGAGGTGTCATTCAGGTAATTCGGTGTGTATTTGTGTATTTTCTGTGTGCTCCTTGCACAGACATATGGTCTGGAAGCCTTTGGATGTATATCAGCTTTGCTGTTTCAAAAATATCCTGAGCCATCTAAAAAGCTATGCTTTAATTTCTCTATTGTAACAACGATCTTTTGAAATAGTTCAATCAATTATCCAGTTGTCCAGCCACTTTGATTGTTAGATTTGTAATATTGATTTGTCATGTTGTTGTTTCCCTTGTTCACAACAGCTGAAAATTGGCAGGAAATTGCCTATTAATGTCACCCCCAAGATGACAGACAGTGAGGGGGCTAGAATTATTTTGTGCGGTAAAAGGCTAAACATCATCCACTGTATCTATTTATTTGTATTTCGTCATTTCAAACCATCGATACAAGACATGAAAGGAAAAAACAAGGACATCTAAAAGAAAACAAACATGTGTCAGGGCGTATCTGTCTGTCTATCAGTTTATGGGATGGTGAGTAGTGGAGCATGGGAGTGCATTCTGATGACAGATCATTTCATGCCTCTTGTATTGTGACCACCTAAATGTGAAAATGTATTTTGTGTGTGTTTGTGTGTGTGTGCGCGCTTATGCTTTTGTTTCTGTCTCGCTACACTCCTTTTTAAGTGCAGCTTACCAGCTCACTATGGCAACCAATACATAGGAGCTCCTCTCACTGCAGCAGGGCTAATGAGTGTTGTGACAGTACATGGCCGCTCTATTATTATAAAACTGATATTAACAGAAAGGGGGTGGTTTCAAAAAAGAGCCCCTTGTGACCTTAGATTTGCCTTTTTCACCCGCTGCATAAGAAATTAGATTTGATAATGAAGTTGTAATAAAGTGGATACGATGAATTGAAATAAACTACATTGATCATAGATTTGACAGACTGAAACATTCAAGAAAAATATATTCCACACAGTTTGAATCATTTGTAGTTGAGGAAGACCCCACCTTATGCTCAGTTCCCCCCCAAAAAGTTGAATAAAAAAGCAGCTGGTGTGGGTCAATACAGCGCTGGAAGTCAATTTATGCAATGCAGAGCAATGCAGGAACAGGTTTTAACTCCACGACATAGAATAACTGTCTTGCACTTTGACTCCTTCCAATCATGTATTTCTGTGATGGGTTTTTCTAGTCACATAATTGACATAATAGATTTTTACATTTGTCCTATGATATAAGATATCATTAGATATTACTATTTAGTAATCTTCTTGCAGGTGAAAGCTTCCTACTTGATTGGTTCTCTCATTCAGGTGCTGGAATGACACAGTCTGGCTATCTGTGTACGTACTTTAATAAGTATTGTCTCTGGAAGAGAAACCAAGGTTGAAGATATCTTGAACTTTAGACTCTAGACATAACAGATAGATTGACTCCTCCAAGGTCGGCTCCACTTTGGCTACAGCTGGGCTACAGTCAATCGAAGACAGGCTTCATCTACTTGAATTTGAAGTTATCGCTAGACTGAATTAGAAAGTTCATTATAAATTAAATGTATTATTATTATTATTACTTTAGTTCTGATGGAGCCACCTCTCTCTCACATTCTCTACCAACCAAACCGTTGTCTCGACCAAATGTTGAGAGTTATTGATCCCTTCTGTGGATCCCTGACCACTTAAATATCAAGCTTTATTTCGCTTCCTCTACATTTTCAAGATGAGGGATTTATGCTTATTGATTTGAACATTTGAACATTTCATTTACTGTCTCGGGTTAATGCCCTCAGACACCTCAGAAGCCACGTTTCACTTCATTATGTAGCCTCCAGCCATTCTCGCCATTTCAGGATGGTTGAATGACTCACAACACATTTTGTAAACACAGTTAATTATCTATTCTTCTCTGAAGCAAACCGACCATTTGTTCAACTCTAGGTTAAGGTTTTCAAGAGAACTGCAGCAGGCCCAGAGTTAATAACCAGCTATTTGCTTTCATTGTTCAATGATAAACTATGTGTTTTATTTTTGGTTGTGTAAAGACAGGTACAATTCAAATTTTTACACAAGCCACAACAGTGAAACTTCTTTGCTTTACCTTGTCCCTCTTTATCTCCAAAAGGGCACCGCAAGTGAAGCAACCCTGATGTCTTTGCTCGCCGCACGCTGTAAAGTAGTCCGACATGTCCATGTCTCCGAGCCAGAAAAATCAGAGGGGGAAATCTTCTCCAAACTGGTGTCATATGCCTCTGAGCAAGTGAGCATATACAAATTATAACCAATTCAATTTAACCGGATGCCTGACTACATACATAACATTTTTCATATGCTAATTTTCCAAGATTAGTTATCATTTAGATTTTAAGTGGCATTTATCAACATTCTTCTTAATTCTAACGTGAAGATGCAGCTTCAAAATAAAGCACCTTAACTGCAGGCGCAAGAGCTTATTGAATAGCCGGTGTCATAGATCAACAATACAAGGCAACAGTATGGGAAAAGCTCCTATAATACATTGACTTCTATGAACATTGACCAACAATCACCAAAGGTTAGCTCAGAAGTACAGTGAGAGGTTTCCAGTGATTCAGTGAGACAGAAGGTCAGTCAGCCAATAGCTTGATCTTATCGGGTTTAGACCAGGCTGACTTTTTTGATTGGGTTAGGGAATTCCCCGAGGCCCACACAGACCTTTACAGGGAGAGCAGTTTGCTATTTTGTACAAACGCCACATGTGTATATCTAACAAAATTGTACACTGCTTGCAAAGATCCTAGCCAGCTAATCCTAATTATAAACATGGATCAGCTGCAGAGACGGGGCTGTAAGAGGGCTTCATTTTTGGAATCTAACATTTATGCATTGAATTTTTCACAACTGTTGCATCTCTTTCCACCCAAGTCTCATTCCTCAGTAGAGCGTGCCGCTTTGATCGGAGGAGTGAAGTTAAGGAAGGTTCCTACAGACCTTAACTACTCTGTCAGAGGAGACATGCTGAGGAAGATGGTGGAGGAGGACAAAGCAGCTGGACTCATTCCTTTCTATGTAGGACAAAACATAACCACAAAACAACAATTCATCCATACATCACTGAGCAAAACACAGCTAGTAATACACATAAACAATATTTGTTATTGTTATCGTCTGCATTAACACTTCTGTCATCCGTCAAACACATCCACTTCCTGCGATGACAGCAATAATGATAAAATTTGCCTGTGGTTCTTCTGTGGGCATCCTGGGATCATTGTTGTTTTGGTGAACCGGATGGGTGCCTGTCTTGTTAAAAACATTCATTGCTGTCTTATCTGGAATAACAAGTCACCATCGGTGAAAAATATCCTACAATGGTCTTGTAGTTTTTAATAATTTATGTATGTACACCGATCAGCCACAACATTATAAATAACATTTATTTTCTCGTTACATTGGCGTCTGTCAGTTTGTTGGATTTTAATGTCAGTGAAGATTTCACCTGGATAGATTAGGGATATAGAAATAGTTAGTAAGTAAATTTCCAGTGTCTGGCTGTGATCCTTGTACCCAATATATAAACGGACCATAAAGCATTGGAAAGTGGCCTGGTATAACTATGATGATGTAAAGACATCATATTATACCTTCAAAGGTGTTAAGGAGTCTATTCCTCAATAGGTCAGAGCTTTTTAGAGGCAAAAGGTGGACCTTTGATAAAAGGAAAGTGGTTGTAACTTTATGGCTGATCAGTGCATATTGACACCTGTATAGAGGACTATGTTTTTTCAGTCTCTCCAAGTTTGAAAGAAGTGTGTTTTAATCTCTACAAAAACTTGTTTGCTTGTGTGTTTCAGTTCTGTGCAACCCTCGGTACCACTCCTTCGTGTGCCTTCGACCGGCTCACTGAACTGGGGCCCATCTGTGAGTGACAGTCACAGAAGTAGGGTGTATTCAGGACAAGGATTGTAAAGCCTGTTAGCTTTATCAGCTTTACAATGCATGATTTGATTTAAATAGGACAATGGCTTTTATCAGAGAAAGTGGGCATATGGTAGAGACTCTTGTTTTCTTCAACCACACCACCACTCAAATGCACAAAAACAAAACACAAGAAATAATTCACTTCAAACATGAATGCTTTCTTCCCTGTGATAAGACATAAAGGCATTATAGTGACATACACCAAGTTATTAAATCTGGACTGAAAGTAAACCTTTTTCAAATGTTAATAATGCCGCTGTTTCTCATCCATTCCAGGTAACGAGGAGAATCTGTGGATGCATATTGATGCTGCGTATGCAGGCAGTGCATTCATCTGTCCAGAATTTAGACCTTTGTTGAAAGGTGTTGAGGTGTGTATACCTATATCCATAGGTGCACAAACATTCTAATCTCCCATCATAAATGGATTAACGATTACTTGGATTGGGAACGTTCCTATGAATAAGTCGATGACACATTGCCATTGGAACATTGATTTCATGTAATTTACCTGTGGTCAAAAACTCGCTGTAACATGTTGCTGCTGATCGACGAGACAACCTCTTCCTGTTTAATTGTTTGTGATATATCTCTCCAAACATCTATGAAAGGTAACACTAACCACACGCTGGCAATATCCAGCTGCTTTATTTCTGTTTGAAAATGGCGTAATGTTAATGTCAAGGAGGAAGCATGCAAGAGTGAGTAATCGGCCAAACAATCGGCATTAGTGCAGCAGCATCAATCGGCCTTGTGAGCCTTCCGAAGCAGCTGGTACTCCCCGGGCTGTGCAGAGACGCAGAAGATAAGAACAAATTAATTTCCTGAGGCAGCGTTAGACCTTTATATATCACTGTTTATTAGACACACCATTTCAAACAATGTTGGTGGGGAGACAGAAAAAAACATAGTTGACTGGTAAAGGGACAAATGTTTTTTCAGCTTTTCCCTATAGTTTCTTGTTAATGGATTTATAGAGTCACATATTTTCCTACCGTTACCTTAACAACAATTTAGCCTTTTCTAGTATTTTGGATGCAGATTAAATTCTTCTTTGAGGCCTTTTCTTTAAGGAAGAAGAGAAAGGCTTATTAGTGTGCAGTATTTATAATATAAATACGTCTCTGAAACATTACAGAATCAATAGAAAGTATTGAAGCAGGACATGAAGAAAGGCCCCCATCTTTTAGGATCGGAGTGCAGCCCTGCTGGAAGGTTGGTTGCTAGGATATATGTGATGGACGAGCAAGCATCAAGCCCCCTTTAAATCAGTCAGCTTGGCAACCGTCAGCCAGGAGACTGTCTTACATTGTTTGTTTCTCTATGATGTGTTATTACATTTGGGCTCCAGAGGAAAGGATATTACAAAAGATAAGAGATTAGGAAATGTTTGTCTCTTTAAAAAGTCACTGCGAGCTGTTGGCTGGTTGCTCCTCTTTTGCATTTCAAATAAAATGTGGCAGCTCTGTTTAAAGGTTGCCTCTGCAACAGTAACGGAAAATTTAGATGCATTATGGTGTGTGCTAACACAGCAAACGAAAGACCGTTTTGTCATTTTCTACTTTTCTCCAGTGACAAACTGGTGTCATTATTTACCTATTTTTTTTTCTTTTCTCATTAAGTTTGCAGACTCTTTCAACTTCAACCCACACAAATGGCTTTTAGTCAATTTTGACTGCTCTGCAATGTGGTAAGGTGCTACAATGTTCTGCCATACAAAATACATTACCATTAATACATACGTTATTTTTTCTGACTAAACAGTTTACAAAGGTAATGTGTGACTAAATACCTGTTATACTGTCAGTATATATTGACACATTTCCTTCTGTGGCTTGCTGTCCCAGTAATCTAACAATGACAATGGGTGTCATCACAAACCTGTGACATCCATCCACACCTCAGTCATTTGCACTGTTAAAATAGAAGTACGCCTTCCATCTGCCCTTTCTGTCAGCAGCAAACAAAAACGGAAATGCTTTGCTGTGGGTAGAAACGGAGGTTTCAAACCACGACGTATGGTGAAGGAAAGAGGTTTTTAAACTCTCGCTCCACCTGTTTTTACTGCCATGACACCTGTTGATGTCAAAGACACACCTGTGGCAATGACTTGTATCGTGCGGTCGAGAAAATACAATGGGATTTTATGAGGCGTTAAGTCCAGTACAACAGTACACATTCAATATGGTGTATAATAATATCGTATGTCTAAACACTCGTCAAAAGTAAAACACATAGCAGTACTAAACAAGTTGTAAACTGTTGAATGTTTGAGTTTGGCTTAAACATTTTGCCTTTCAACACTCATCAACAGGGTGAGGAACCGATCAGACCTAACTGGAGCCTTCAAATTGGAGCCACTCTACCTGCAACACCAAAACCAGGATTCAGGTAGTTATTTACCTGCTGCGTAACACGATGACAGCAAGGAAGAGCTATGACCTTGTTTTCAGCTCACACTTTGTGGACGCCGATTCATCCACTCATTTGAACCAAAATAAACACATTTTCATCCAACAGTAATTGCTCAAGTATTGTACAAACATTTTAAAATGTTTCCTTGAAGCGCACCCTCGGTCCAGTGAACACAGGCAGACACGTTAGTGAGGAGTGTGAGTCCTTGAGAAGAAGGACATTGTAAAACGTAAGCATGCCACTCGTGCGATTAGAATTTGTTTGACATTTTTAGGGAATGTACTCCGTCTGCAAGAGTTAGGCTTAGTGCAAAAGTGGGGGTGTACATTCTGAGGTTAGCTTACATTCATTATAAATCTATCCTACCTGAGCTTAAGCTGATTTACAGTGTCCATCGCCTAATTTAATTAACACACTCCATCGGTTTCATGCATTGCCCTTAGAATAAATTAAACCTACCATAGAAAAGAATCCCATAATAAGATTCTGTGTGTGTGTATACATGTGTCTGCTGGCATACACAATCCCAGCCAGCAGATGGGCTCTGATCAGCACTATAATTTGGACGACAGCTACGAGCAGACAAAGAGAAAGCCGAGCAGCTACTCCCCATCACACTGACACATCTTATAAAAGCCCTCACTCATACAATCTGGACTCCTCAATCTAATTAGTGGTCATTAGCAGCAGCTAACACGGGCCTCCATTCTGTAGAGATGAGCTCTCTGTAGTCAGTGGTCTGTTTGGATTTTCAACGCAATGATTAGTAAGATAAAGGAGGGGGAAGAAATACGTGCATCACCTGGACAGCAAAGCACAGTCCAATTTAGAATAGTTCATTGAAGTGAATATTGCCCAGTTTCAGAAACATTTTCATTAACCTTTATAACCACATAAAAACTTTTTTAAACAGAAGAAACTGTGTTTGATAATTTATTAAGATCAAATGACATGTTACATTCATTTGTTACAACTGAAGCACATTGTAGGAGACACACTGGCACTGAAATTGCTTGAAAAAGTTGCATTATTGTTGTAACTATATCCTACTTTTTTCCCCTTCAGGTCTGATCACAGATTACAGGGTGAGAATGATTTTTATCTCAGTTTTGTTAGCACATAGTCAAATAACTAAACATGCACAGCTATAGCCACTTTTTCTCTGCTGTCCTGCAGCATTGGCAGATTCCTCTGGGAAGGCGGTTTCGTTCGCTGAAGATGTGGTTTGTCTTCCGTATCTATGGGGTCAAAGGCCTGCAGGCTCATATTCGCAAGGTAGGAGACTAACCAAATGATCCACTGCCCTCAATTTCCTCAGTCCACATGTGTTTAAGGCCAAAATATCTCTATTTATATAAACCTAAAACAGACTCTCCTCTGGATACTGATACTGATGTGCATAAATGCATATCACAGCGTGGATGATCCAACTAAAATATTCTGTTCATTCTTGACTGTAATTTCCCTATTTTACTAACCAATACTTTATATTATCACATGTTGTATGTATTTATTATTCTGATGAACGATTATGTGATAAGGCTCATTCAGCAGTAAAATGTTCCATTCAGTGAAAAATTTCCGATATATGTCAACATTATGAGGGAAATGTAAATGACTTTTAGCAAATTGTGTTAGTATTTTTGAATGAACATTTGAATCAGCAATATCAATGTAATGGACTGGTGCAAAACTAAGAGTGTAAGCACTATCCCTCCCTCTCCTCTGCTTCCATGTCTCATTCTTTCTATGTCACTGCTGGAACAAAAACCACTTCTGACAATCACATAAATCTGGTATTTATGGTAAATGCCAGTCCCCCCCTACCTCCCTTCCTCAAACGCCTCACAATAACTTATCCGCCTTAACACTAAAGCCCCTTTCAGTGTCTTCATCTATGCCTTTTTACTTTCTATTTTAAAAGAAGCAGAGTCTGCAGTGATCCCTGCAGTCATAACCCACATAGCACTACTTAACTGTTCAGCAGTCTTTTCGATTACGTAGGATACTTTGAGCAGGTTTATTTGTCCCTTTTGGGCTAATTCTACATCCAATGGAAATATTTGCTATAAATACTGTTTTAAATGAGAATGTCCTTTTTTCCAGGCGGAGGGCAAGAAATCAACATTTTATATTTTGTCTTTTAAAACATGTTAATAATAAATAATAATAAATTGTTTTGTGAAAAACACATTTGGAATAAGTCCTACCTATTGGTTAGCGATGTAAATTATGTCATTATCGTATATTAGCTTGTAAAGACCTATTACTGATGATGATTTGATTAGAGTGGCAGAAAACGATGAGTTGTGACTAGATGCAGTGATGCATTCGGTGTCTCTGTTGGTACTTTGAATGTAAGTCAGTAAATTATGAAAGCCAGTATGAAAATACTGTAAATTTTTAAAATTATTCACACTGCACGGAAATTTCCTGAGTGCAGGTTTAGTTTTAATGATGACATATAATCTCAAGTAATATTTTTCTACTTTGGCGTTTGGCAAGGAGCAACAGGCTAATTTGCTGCTCAAAGCAAAGTTAAATGTAACGATACAACACTATCATCTAGTGGAAAATGTAAAATCACAGATCTTCATAGTGTCGCTTATATGAGATCGCAGTACTATCTTTACTCACAAGAGTTGTTTGACAGGAATATGACGAGTTTTGGTTTTATTGTGTGGCTACTGCTCTATTTCACAGTATCTTTCATAACCTACCATTAATTGTTTTTTCGTTTATAGTAGTAGGATATTGAGCATTTTCCTGAAAAGATATATATACTGAAATTCAGAAAATAAAACATCGCTAAAATGTGGATTAGTGTCTAAAGAAGTTCCTCCCTTTCTGTGTAATCAAGCCTATTTGCTGTGTTAGAGACATTTCTTTCTGCTACATCCAATGAAAATATTTGTGATGGTTGGATTCTTTAAAAAAAAAAATGAAGCGACTAGGTGCTTGATTGAAAGGAAACTCTCAAATGTTTAACAGGGGTGGGAAGTCAAATTTTGGGTGCTGTATTTACAACCACGACTGTCAAATTATGCAGCAGAAGTGTAGTTTTGGGGTGTATTTACAAAGTCAAAGTCATGGCATTTTCTCTTGCAGCATGTGAGACTGGCCAAGGAGTTTGAGAGTCTCGTACGAGCGGACAAGAGATTTGAGATCTGTGCCGAGGTCATCATGGGACTGGTTTGCTTCAGGCTCAAGGTAAAAACAGCGAATATCATAGAACGTCGATAATTTGAGAAAGTCTGTGCTTTTATTCCTTTTACCCATTGAAACCAATTCATATAGTAGATATAAATTTGATAGACTTTCATAAAAATTTGAGCTTTCTTTGTTCCTTCCCTCCCATTCTCAGGGTTCTAATGAGCTGAATCAGAAGTTGCTTAAAAGGATCACTGACAGCAGAGAGATCCACCTGGTGCCTTGCCAGCTCTCTGGCCGCTTTGTGCTGCGCTTCGCTATCTGCGCACGGACTACTGAGTCGCATCACATTCAACAAGCATGGCGCCACATCACGCAACTGACATTTGAGCTTTTACAGGAACCCGATTACTGACCAGAAGGCTGGATGGGGACTGTCAACTCTAAAGCTGAAACTAGGACAAAAAGTTTGAACAGAAAGTTGCAGATGAAATATGTCAGAAAGGGAATGATTTCACTAGCAGTCAGGTGTGTTTCTGTTTACAGACAAATGTGTGTGAAGATAGATTTGAGCAGACAAAAGGAAAGGATGCAGATTCTAAGTATTACATTCACCAAGAAAGATTTTACCCATGTCTTGTTTATCATATGGATTACACAAAAACAACAAAATAGTTCCCTATGAGTTTGCGGGAGGATGTTCTTTGTGGCAGTGTTGAGGTCATCTAACTAAATACTGATCGAGACCAACAGTGTCCTTTAATTTAGCATATAAACCATATTTAAGATATATTTAAATAGGCCTTATAAAGAAGGGAAAAAAAACAACAACCTTTGACATTGATGAAGAAAAGATCTTCTTGTCTTGTGATCATTGGAACATGTATTAACTTGATGAGTGTCACGTGTCTTACTTACATTTATGAGTTTATTACACACGGATCTGTTATAAGAGAAGACGCCCAGATGTGAGTCTCATACCAAATGTCGTCACTCATATACAGCAGCATCGTTATTTTCATATGATACCTTGACATTCTACCGGGTCACCCTATCTCGCACCCTTCAGACATCACGACACCCATATATATTATGGCTGTAGACCCTTCCTCTCACAAAGTCTCATGGAAATCCATTAGCTAGTTATCCCATGATCATGCAGACAAACCAACCAACCAACGTACAAACAGGAGGAAAGTGCTCTGGTTCAAACCGCCACTTCTCCCACCCTTGACTTATATTTTCAACGGTTACAGTTTTAAGGAGGATATTACCTTCCTCACCATGCACCCATCCTATATCCATTTGTCTTTACCTTCTATCTCACTTATTCATATTATTCATAACATTTGGTTTAGCCTGAATCAAAAGTTCAGTTCAGGTTAAATGTTTGAATTTTCAAAAATGAATGTATCGAACCTTTTCTGTGAATTAATTTCTGAGCATATGTGTGGCTGAAATGCTAGTTTGTCTAAATGTTGTACAGAGACCTTTGAAGTGCTTGTAAGGTTTAACAATACTAGTGTTGCTCATAGTTAGTTATCGGGTTAAACCCTGCTCATAAGTGCATTTATCTATTTCTGACTATTTGCAGATCTAGTTGTTTCTCATTTTATGATGGTAGGCAATGACCCGTTGTTGTTCTAGTCCATTTTAAACAATTCTTTTGAATATAGTGTCTTATAAACAGGTGGTCAGCATTTCCAAAAACTGCAGCACAACACTGTACCCAATGTAAAGCCGCCCACTGCCATAACACAACTCCCTGCTACAGTCTGTAGGTAACACCCGACATTTGTTGGACAGGTAATGTGTATATCTGTGCTGTGACGTCACAAAATGTTATATATATATATGAATGTGTCAAAGTTGGCTGCTGTTACTAACTACGGTGCTTGTTTTTGGTGTGGCTGTGTACTGCATGCAATGGTATAGATTTATTTCAATAAAATCTTCTCCAGTCTGCTTCATGTTTGGATTGCGTGTAAAGTTTTCATCCCCTTAAAAAATAAATCCAAAATAAAAACAACAAAAAACCTACAAAAATTGCAAATTGCATCCTATATTTTGCATTTAAAAAGTAGGAAGTTGGCTTTCACCAGCAGCATATTATACTGAAATCAAAAGGAATTCCTTGGGACTCCATGGATCCACAGTGAGACGCATTAACTACAAACGGAGAGGATGGAACTAGATGAATCTTACCAGAAATCGCAGCCCTTCCAAATTTCCTCATGAACATGGCAAATGCTAATTCAGGAAGTCACTAAAGACCCACAAACACAGATTTCCTCAAAAAGAACATAGCTATGGTCAAGCAGAAGGTAATGTGGGGATGCTTGCTGCTCCAGGGCCGGCATGAACATAGTTGAGAAACATGAACTCTGCTCTATACTAGAAATTCTAAAGGGAAGTCCACCTCTGAATAGCTCAAGAGGAATAAAGTGAAAGTTTTGGAGTAGCCTAATTCCAAAGTCTGTACTTCAACCCTACTGAAATGTTGTGGCAGAAACTGAAGAGAAAAGTTCACGTTCACAAACCCTCCTATGTGGCTGCACTAGATTAGTCCTGCAAAGATGATTGTGTAAACTTTCTACCACTTCAACTCAAAGTACTTCAGTACGATTAAGAACTCTAGTCTAGTTTCACTTAAGTGGGTGCTGCTGTCAGGATTTAACCTACCATTCTTCATTTATTGTATTTATGTCATTTCACAATATTTAAAACTACTTGACTCTTGTATAAAAGTTATAAATGCCATGATCTGGGTAAAATTCAGCCTGATGTGGTCCTGCTGTCTCTCCACTGCAGTGTGCTCGATTAAATATGACATCCTACATCGCTCCTTCTCCTCTGATCATCCTTATCCCTGAGGACAGAGACCAGTGTTCTATAAATAAAGATGACGTATTAGAGCTTAATACTAAGGCCGTGGCTACTGTTGAACAACATCAGCTTGCTCGTGCCAACGGATAGCTTAGTGCCATTCATTGAAGTACATATATGATGCGAAAAAATATAACATAACTTGTAACATTGTTACTACTAAGGTAAATTCAGTTGATTGGATGTAATTTGGAGTTGGACACACGTGTGTATGTAAGGTCACACAGCCGTCAGTTAGACTGACTTCAAAGATGATGTGTAAAAAAAGGAAGCAGTGTTTTTACTGGTTGAAGGTTGTTTGAGGGATCATGACCAATGACACTGTCTGTGTCTGAAAGAACCCACAGAAGTGGAGCTGGTGGTAGCCTTGAATTCAATATATTGTAGTGGCTGTGCAGAGTTATTACAAAAAGAACACAATCGTCTTTGGAGTACGGCAGGAAGTCCTTCATGTCATGGGTAGCTGTAATATTGTAGAGGTATCGTTCAGGCAGGGCGTTTACCATCTGTACCGATAATATGCATTAATGACATTTAATAATAATGTTTAATAATAATAATGAATAACATTTGAATAATAATTTAATAATAATAACATTTCTTCATAAGATTCAAAACTGTTTCTTTTCATATTGATCTCCCTGTTATTCTAATAATTCCATATGTGGTATGTTTTATCAAGATATTCATAGAATATAATGTTAACACCCATGTGAATCGCCCATATATCTCTGAATGTAAATATAGATGGTAAATAAAATGATGTAATGTGGAGTTTATTTTTTCCACTTTCTCATAAGTATCTGTTATGTTAGCAGAGAATGTAGGAGAATTCAAACAAACAAACCGAAGACCATAGTGAAACCATAGTTTTGGGCACTATGGTTTCAATGATGTGGTATTGGAACACATTCTGCCCAGTGGAATATCATATGTCATTAATAAATCATTTTTGGCGCAATGCTGGTATGCCAGAAGCCTGCCAGTTGTCTTTTATCTGCAGTTTACCTGTTCAACTTTTAAATCACCTGAACTTTACTACTTCAGGTCATCCTTTTTGTCATGCGTGAATATTTGTAAAGGTTTGTGGCACAATACGCTTGGCTCTGTGTGAAACCTTTAGAAGATATATACACTCTAAAAACAAAAGTTTATGCCGAATGAAAAAAAACAACTGTTCAAGGTAATCGCGGCATCTAATGATTTTATGCTAAATCAAAAAATGTAGAGCAATTTTTACCTAAAACCAAAGTAATGTTTAATTACCATTTATTTAAACGTTCATAGTATGAGCTTCTGTTTTTATTCCACTTTTTTTTAAATGAAATTGTATGTCTTTACATCTACTTCATTACCAGTATTTAAACGAATCAGAATCAGAATCAGAATCTGAATCAGAATCATTATAGTCTGTCATGAGAAAGAAATCTTGTTAGATTGGCTCAACATACAGAAAATAAAACCCAAACAATAAAAAGGGAAGCATTCCACACTACAGTTTATAAATTGTAGTGTATTGAATAATAAGGTGCTTCAACTATTTTTTCTTCAGTAAAGTTTAGCCCCTTTATATCTGCTTCATGTAGAAGCTTTAATGATGGTACGATGGACAGATTGTAGGATCTTTGGAACAACTATGTATCGTAGTACGGCCGTGTCAAATATCACAATCAAGAAAATGGCTAAAACCTTCAGAAGAATTAATTTGAAAATCTCTAGGTTGAGAAAAAAATGATCACATCATTTTATTAAGGTTCAGAAATGAGACTTTTAATGACACACAATACTTCATCCTCATCAGTATATGCATCCATGCATTTTCAGATGTGCTGCAAACCTTTTCTCCTTAATAATTTTTGAAAGAATAGCATGAAATATTATACAGAGCAATCATTATCTGAAACTGCGTATCCTGTCTACCCTGGTCAATTCGCCATCACAGGGCCAAGACCAGCAGCCTTTCACATCTATAGGCCATTTAGAGTCACTAAATCACCTACACTACATGGTTTTGGATTGTGAGAGGAGGAGAACAATTTATTGAATGTGTTTAGTTAAATTATATTTCTCCACATCTTAATATTAAAATACCTCAAATGAATGAATTCACCACACACTGAGATCCCCGCTTCACAAATCACTTAACCCAAAAACGCAACTCAAGAAGAAATAAGTGGTTTAGAACACCACACTGCACCATATTACACATACAAAGGCTCATTTAACGACCATTGATGAGTTCATTGCACTGAAAATGAGCCTCCTCTTCTGCATCTTTGCCTGTTTTGCTCTCAGGTGCATACTCGAGACTGCCTCTCTGTGGTTCTGCAGATGTACTGCAAGCCTTTTCACAGAACGTCAATAATGCAAAGCTGCACAACCACAGGCAGCAGTATCAGGTTACACCCTCTCTCTTCTCACCTGTATATCAGCAATGGGCCAGTAAATGATCGCATTCACTTGCAAAAAAAATATAAATGTGAATTAGGACTACATACAGTATTAAAGTTATAACATGCATTTTTTATTTTCTATATAGTACTACAACTTATATTTGCAAGAGCATTTGCACGTGTGAAGACAAACCGATTAACGTGTATACAATAGATGATTTAGCAAACCTAACATGTGAACAAACGTTGATAGCAATTTTGATTATGAAGGGATTATTATGATGAGGCAATGTAATACTGCATCTTTTGAAAGCATTTGCTTTTTTGAGAGCAGACAATCTAGCATCAGTGAGATCGCCTGGAACAACAAGACCGTTCTACAGAAGCCCACCTCACAACTTATAGGAATTTAATAGATCTGATGGTCATTTCTTGGTGTGAGATTCCACAGCACACCTTCAGAGTTGCTGAGAAGTCCGTGTCTTGATCAATAAGTGACAAAGTCAGTGTATCGTAAGGTTTATGTTTGAGATTATGGCTTTAGTGGTGATTACTATTTTTGCTGCTACAACAGTAGAGTTTGGAACAATATGTGCGTTTATATAGACAAGATGCCTATTACTGCTTTTGGTGGATGAAAACAAGAAAAAAACAAACGGTAGAGCAGCAGGATCAGCACTTTGGATAGTGCCGTAGAGTTCCGCCTAGTTTGTGGTCCTCAGTCCTGACCTTTGTGGGCTGGTTGAGGTCAAGATGGTTGAATGGACCATATTGTTGTGGGAAGGCTGAATACTCTGATAACAAGTCAGGCAGGTGCTGGTTCTCTGAAGACCTCCCTGGGCATCACTATTTCATAACCTTGTGGAAGATTCTGCTCATGTGCAATGAAAAACGGAGTCTTCACAGATATGTAGGTAAGTAACCTGAGAGGTAAACTGATCATTGGACCGGTTAATTGGACCGGTTAATTCTTGGAGATAAGCAACAAAAATAACAGATATGCTTCAAAAAATGATTTACAGAGCTTTAAAGTAATCACATCTTTATCTTGCTGTAACTTGCTAGCTAGCTTGTCCTCGTCAAATTAACTTAATTTAAGTAGGTTAATCTCTTATATGTTTACTTTAACTGTGGCTATGATCAAAACTGGTGATTTCAATGCTCAAGCAAACCAAACACTTTTAATGTAAAAACCTCACACACTACCACAACTGGTCACTGTATCGTAAATAACAAAGGTCACGTGACAAAACACTTGACTTCATCCCTTACTGGTAAATCTAAAATGCTAAATACATAAGAAAAACAAACATCCTTTTATGCATTATATCTGTCATTGCCCATATACTTTACTTCTAAGCATAATTTGTGTTCACATTGATGCACCCAAAGAGGGTGACGAAGACTCAACCCATTTGAGAAGACCATGATTGATGAATTAAAGAGGCAAAGACAAAGGTATGTGCATACTCTGTCCCTGAGGCCATTAAAAGCATTCAACATGTGGAAGGAAGGATTCATTACTTTTTCACTTTGTTTTTATTCTTCATTATGTCTGTGGACAATAGACATAGACATTCGAATACATTTATACAAATCAAACATGCTACCCATCTAAGGCTGCAGTATCTAGGTCGCCGTGCATATAGTGAACATGTTTTGGCAGTCAGGCTGTAGGTGGGAGGAAAGTCGAGCTTACCGGTCGGCTACTCAGGCTTCACCACACCGGCCTGATGTCACCCTTCCAGCTTGCTGTCCAGTGTCAGACCCAGTTTTTTTGTCAGAACTCAAGTCACAGTTCATTTATGTGACATTTAAGCACAAAGAAAAATAACTTGAACATAGACTTTGAGGGTATGTAATATCTGTGCAGACTTTAATTATTGAAATTTGTGTCATTTTAAAATATCTCTTTTAATCTTTTAGATTCTGACTTGGGCTCCATTAACTTCTGATGAGTCATTCTTGACATGGACTCCGGTAGTCCCTTAGTTACTTCTCCCAAGGAGAAAAGGATTTCACCCGACTGGCCATTGGCAGGATTAGATTGAAAACTACCTGATGGATTTTAAGGAAACTTGAAGAAAGGTGTGGGCATATGGCAGTGAGCTATTCATTAAATGTTCCATTAAATTCTGAAGGTGGCCAGGATTTTTTAACATTCCTTTATGTGGAGACATGAATTATTTCATCATTTGTATATTTCATGCATAAACTATTATATTTTAGAGTGGACTGAAATAAAGAAACTTAGAATGTCACAGGCCTGGGAATGTCGCATGTTCCCCCAGAATGAGCTGGAGAGTGATGCTGGGGAAAGAGAAGTCTTGGAATACCCCTTTTAGACTGATGCCAATGCAACCCGTACAGAAGAAGATGGATTGATGGATTGAATTGAATAGAGAAGTCTATCGTACCTTAGCACAGATGATGTGATGTGTGATGATGGGATGTGATATGATGATGGGTGCCAAATGGTTTATGGCTCCTAGTAATTATGCAAATTGAATTACATTATGCACATTTTACATTATATCTTCAAGAATCAATTTTCCATTAATCAGTCGTTCAGCCAACCAAATAACTAATAACTAAAACCAAACTAACACTAATGACCAGATCAAGTTCCCAATAAATGGTTTATAGAAATGAGAGAGAAAAAATATCTGAGATATTTTGTGTCCAGTTTGTCTCTCTATCTGCTTGTTAGCAGGTTTTAAGCAGTAGCTTTCAAGAAACCCATTGTAACGTCATTGGAAAAATCCCATGAATTCTGGAGAGGATCCAAATCACAAGACAGAGAGATCTTCTGGTTTAATATGAATTGCTTATAAATGACTCTACGAAAAAGAAAATAAATGATATCTGGCATTCTTTAAGCTGTGGTTCTGCAGCGCCAGGCTCCTGGTGTGAGATGCAGCTTCTTCTTGATCAGCTAAAATTCTGCTGCTCTGCACAGGAAACACAGAGCGACAGAGGGTTTACTGAAACATCTAGCGGCAGAAATACCACTGTCGGTTCAGAAAGATGACGTGACAGAAGATGAAGGGTTTTTGCCTTAAAAATTTTTTAAAGAGGCCAAAGATTTTTTTTTAAGGTGTTTTCCAGGTGCTAAGAATCTTGTGTTTCAGAAAATTAAAGAAAAATAAAGCACATTGCATGCATAACACTTATATATTTATGAATTCTCTTAAGGCCCTGAGTAAATTCTTTCAGATTGATATCAGACCAAACAGTTGTCTAATCATTTACTTTATACTTGAAGACTCAGCAGACTCAATGTGGCTCCGGCTCATTAATGAAATCTTGGACTCTCAATCAGCATTTCAACATGGTGTTTATGTGCCAAAATAAAAGATTTGTGATCAAATACAAGTCTGACCGTGTCAAAAATCTAGCAGGAAGTCAATGGCACTGGTGTAAGACATCTGATTTGGTGAAAAACGATACATTTTGAAATATGGCTTCAGATTAGAGCTTAGAAATAATGCCAGGATACACCATAGTATCTAATCTTTTTCAAACAGATACCTCGATGTCACAAAACATTACCCTAATATGATATATTAGGGATATGTGTTGGTGGTGGGAAATCAAATTCTTGATTATGAAAACGGCTCTCTGCAGCATCATACTGCTTCTAGTCCGGCCAGATACCCTTCCTTTCTGAGTCTGATCTTTTTTCCTTCTCTGGGACCTCAGCTGGCTCTTCTTCCCTATGAGCACGGAGATGAACATCAAAGAATTCTGCTTTTCCTGCTTTTCTTCTTCTACACTTTGAGGGTGCTCACTACTTCTGCAACTGCTGGACATCATGCTATTTGGTAGCCATTTTCAACTTGCTTGTAGCTGCTGCTCTGAAACCAGAAGGTGGCAGACTCAGCCAACAGACCGATCAGCGAAGCTGGGGGTCAGGTGACTGGCTGGAACTTTTTACTCTTCTTTCTCAGCCTTTCTGTCGGGCTTTTCCTCCGGCTGATTCTGAGGGGTGGATGAACTCTTGTGGTGGTGGTGGCCACCGGTGATCATTTTGCAGATGTTGCTGTAAGCAGCTGCACACAGTGAATACAAATGATTGTTCCGTATTATGCTTTACTCCCATGTATCTTCAGACAACATGATTCTTCCCTAAAGAAACAGAGATTTTTTAACAGAGACAGAGATTTTCTTCCTCTTATAGAATTCACTTTCCTTCTCATTAAACTCTCTTGCTCTCCATGGAGTCATGTTAATATTGATATAAATCAACAGTATCAATTCATCGATCATAAATACATCACACATTGCACAGTCTAGTTACCATTTCGCTTAAATTTGGACCTTTAAGTTCAATTTGTAAGTTCTTGATTCCTCTTTCTAAATAATCATCAACCAGGATGACAATGAAAAAAAAACAATGTTCTGAAAATACAAACTTCAACAAACTTCAACCTTTTTTAAACAACCTCTTAAACTGTTTCACCCTCATTAGGGACATACAAAAAACACGTAGTTTAATAAATATTCCAAAAGAATGAAATAATTGTCTATATGATCACTTACTTACTCACATGCTTCTAGGGAAAATCCGTACGGCCCCTCAAGCCTTAGACCTTTCATAATTAAAGATTCAAATAGTTTATTTTGCCATTTGCAACTACAGGTGGTACAATTACATATGAATTCTTCATGCAGAAAATTCTTGAGTTAGTGGAATGCAGAATAGCAAAGGGGAGCAAAAAAGGATTCACATATTTTGCACACCCACACACAGACGCACGCGCATAAACAAGCACACCCACATATACACACACACACGCACACACACACATACACACGAAGAAATGTATTGCACTTAAGAAAAAAAAGAAATCAAGAAAAACAAATCAACACTGTTTAGTGCAAAAAGAATAAATTTAAATGTAAAAATAAGTTAAGAAAATTAAAAAAAGAAATACACAAAAACAAAAGTGAGCAACTGTTGTTAAATATTGACTAGGAAATGTATTGAACCATACAACGGTGTGTTATTGCACTTACAAAATGAAAAAAAATTTAACTGCACTTCACAGAGGGGAGGGAGGTAGATGAGGAGGGAGTGACCTTGGGGCGGGTGTAGGTAGACGATGGTATCAGTTCTATGATTCATGAAGAAGCTGTGGTGGGAGTGAGATGAAGGATGTGGTATTTCTTTCCCTCTTTTTTGTTTTTGGAAATTAGTCTGATGGTGGCTAGAAAGAAGCTGCTGAGGAAGCGTGTTTAAAGAGTGATGATGCTTTCCAGTTTGGAATGTCTCAGGTTATATCCTGAGTTTTTCCATTTAAAGACAGAGTGAGGAGGTTAGTGTTTGTCCTCTAGGGTGCTCTGTGCTCCATTCTCTCCGACTCGCTGGTGTTTCCAAAACACACCATGATGCAAAGAGTCCTCTGTAGGCCTTGGTGAGGGAGCGATGGCTGAGTCGGCCTTCTTTAGCAGCCTGATGAGGTTAAGTCTCTGATGGTCATTTTTCACTGTAGGCATAGTGTTTTCAGCCCAGCTCATTGTTTTTTGTCACATGAAGACCCAGAAAGTTATGACTGTAAGCTTGCTCCACTTCAGTCCCCGTAATATTAAGAGGCTGCTTTTATCCCTGAAGTCCATGATTACTTCTTTGGTCTTGTCTATGTTGAGGACGAGGTAGTTGTCCTCTCCATAGACAATGATGGTGTTCACCAGTTCCCTGTAAAATGACTCGTCCTTTCCTTTCATGGGTTTTGGTGGATACACAGTCATTGGTGAACAGGGTGTCGTGTTTGGGACTGAGGCAGCAGCCCTTTGGGGTTCCTGTGCTAACCAAGATCTCTGCAGAGACCTTTTACTTCCCATCCTCACCACCTGTGGTTGGTCAGCGAAAAAATCAAGAATCCAGTTACAGGTGGGTGTTGAGACTCCAAGGTCTGTCAGCTTCACAATCAACTTCATGGTCCGAGTAACAATCAAGAAAGAGCATGCGTACATGTGATCCCTTTGAGTCCAGGGGCTCCAGCGTCATCCTTTAACCAATTTTGACCATCAAATCCAATGTAGTGTAGCCACATTCAGATGTTTCTGTATTGTTTCTGGAAAGTTTCTACCTTAATGTGCAACCTACTAGCATTGGAAAGATATTGCAAAAAATCAATATGATATACCAAATTGTTGCTGCATTTAAAAGCAAACTATAATATTGATATCCTGCTTATTCTACTGTTAACTTAAAACTAACACACTTAAGACGATAGGAAGAAACTGTCTCCTTTAATCTGTATAAAAGGATTGTGCAAGAAGTCTAATGCAACTTTCAATCTTGCAATTTACAAAGAGGTGTTAAAATAATTAAATACGTTCAGTCTATACTTATTTCTCTGTATCGACTGCAAACTTTAACGGGATAAACCGTTAAAATAGGAGAGAGACAGACGGGGGAAAAAGTAGCAATGATATTAGCTATGGTAATCCACTTTCTGCCGCTTCTCAAGGTCATGCCGCGGTGACAGCAGGGATCCAAGGTTGATGATAGCAATAATAGTAATATAACATTCAGCAATATCTAATGGTAAATTACTATAATAATAATGATAATAATTATTATTATTATTCTAATCATCATCATGATCATATTGTAATCAGTGGGCATGAAGCAGGTCCACAGCAGCAGATGCAGTCACCAACAATGTGACCATACAGGATGAAAAAGCACAAAGACTCCAGGGAAGAAGTCAAGTTAGTAACATGCAATAATCCAGTTAGAGGGATGTATAAAAGGGATAGTGAGAGAAGGAGAGAAAAGCTCAGTCCATCATGGGAGATCCTCTGGCAGTCTAAACCTATAGCAGCATAGGCCAGCGTTGATTATAAACTTTATCATAAAGGAAGGTTTTAAGCCTACTTTTAAATGTAGAGAGGGTCTCTGCCCCCCGAACCCAGATTGAGAGATGGTTCCACAGGAGAGGAGCCTGATTGCTGAAAGCTCTGGCTCCCATTCTACTTCTGGAGACTCTAGGGCAGGGGTATTCAACTAAAATTTTAAGAGGTCCAGTGAGAGAAAATTTCCTCAAGCGAAGGTCCGAGCATCATAATGTCAAACATTATGAAATAGTGTGATTGATATATATTTATTGTCACTTAACATTGAAGTATACATGTGTAATAATCATAATAACAATAATAATAATAATAATAATG